>JAWRVZ010000109.1:2005000-2010000 GCA_037043235.1 Rhodeus uyekii
GAGATCACAGAGAGATGTTTCACCTCCTTCATCTTCCCAGGATGTTCCATCATAACTCCGTGGCACAGCTCTGGTATTTCTTCAAGTGCATCTACTTCACGTTGTCGGCGTATCAGATCCGCTGCGGCTACCCGACACGAATCCTCGGGAACTTCCTCACCAAGAAATTCAATCATCTCAACCTCTTCCTCTTCCAAGGGTGGGCACTTCCTGTTCTTCATGTTCCCGGTGTCCTCATGAAGCGGATGAGATGCGAGTGGAATGAATGAACTCTGTTTTTCCGCAGGTTCCGGCTGGTTCCGTTTTTAGTGGAGCTTCGCGCCGTGATGGACTGGGTTTGGACCGATACGACACTGTCTCTCTCCAACTGGATGTGCGTAGAGGACATCTACGCTAACATCTTCATCATCAAGTGCAGCCGCGAGACGGAGAAGGTAGCAGCTCCTCTTTAGGACAGACTTTGAGGTCCCTTAACTACTGACTATATATGCAAAAATACGCTAGTGGTCCAAAAAGTGTGACATGAGGATGAAAATCAGAAACTCCAGTAGTCTTAGGGAAACAAACATATTTGATAACCCTTCTCTACAATGCAGCAATAGGGAAGATAAAATCTTAACAGGCCTTAGAGAAAAATCACTTTGATCGAGAACCCTCCAGAAATGTAACGTACATCACATTGTGTCCAACAAAAGCCCAGAAATAACCTGTTAATTGGGCTAGCTCTCAGATAAGCCCACACAGCATTTATTTATGTTAATATTAACTTGAAAAAACAAAATATTAGGCAAACTCTTAGTTGTCTATAGCAATGGAGCACTTTGTAAACTGGACACCGTGATGTACGTTACACATGAAATAACTGAGCCACAAACATTTATCTTAAAACAATACAAGTGTACTAAAATTATTCAAAATACATTTATGACATTCAAATGATCTCAAACAACATCTCATTTGATCTTTGCTCTAAATGTTTTCTAATTTTCAGCGTGATTATGATGGAGTGAAATAATGTACAAAAGTGCGGTGAGAAAAGTAACGGGTAACACGTGACAAATCCATTCAATGAATACATTGTGATGTACGGAAAACGGTTAAAAATGTCACTTATTTCAATATTTGATAACTCTGGACCCTGGTACATAAGCATCCTATACGATATCTATATCCTGGTCTCTTCCTTAATGATAAAATACAAGTCGGGAATTATAGAAAACAATGTCTGAACGCGTTCATCACAATCGGACACGATCTCCATTTTCATCATAATAATCATAATTTTATCAAAACTATCTCTACTGTGTATATTGAAGACATTTATTTTAATTTTACCCTGTGGCTCATGTGATTTGTGAATTTATTAGTCACCGAACTCTAAGAGCCTAGGGGGGGACCACTAGCGTATTTTTGCATATATATCTTTATAAGGAAGATAGATATCTTACCTTAGATATCTTTGATAAACTTTTATTATATAACATAAAATTAACCCATCATCAAATATCAGAACTTTGAGTTATTTCTCACTTGAACATAGAAAAACACAATGCCAAATTATGACTGTTTTATCGAGTACCTTTCCTTGGTTTTCTGCAGTCAATCAGTAGAGAACGGCGCTTGCAACATCAAGGTCATGGGTTTGATTCCCAGGGAAAGCAAGAACTGATTAGAATGTCAATGTTTCTTGAATGCGATGATAAAAGCAGCTGATAAATGATGAATGTGAATAAGTTAGATGTAAGTTAATAACTCTTCAATTAGTTAGAAGGACATTAATGAATCATGTGTTGTGAGTAAATGTGCGCCAGCTCTTAAAGTGACAGTGTCCTAATAAACCTGAATATAATAAATCCTTAATATGTTGAAGGCAACTGTGTTTATTATTTTGCGTTTATGTGAAGATTATTACAAGTTCATTTAAATCAATGGTAATATTTTGAAAGCTTTATGAATGTTAAAATTAAAAGCTTTAAATTATACTATAATGCTGAATGCGTATCATTAATGGCTCAAATTTAGGGGGAAAAATCAGTGCTTAGTAAAAACAATTAAACAAATATTTAAAATATACAGTCTTTAAATGTGTCTATATTATTTTGGTTAAATGTGAAAGTATTAAAGCATAAAAATTATATTACCTTCAACGTTAAGTATTATTAATTGTGATTAATTACCAAGAAATGTGCAAATTAATTATTTTAAGTGAATAACAGGACTAATATATATATATATATATATATATATAAAATTTAAAATTCTTCTGTTCTTTATTCATCGAAAGTTTTGAATCTTCATATTTCATTATAATCTGATTAGTCCATAATTTTGATCTTTAAACCTTCTGCCTGTAGAAATATCCCCAACCAAAAGGACAAAAGAAAAAGAAGATAGTGAAGTATGGGATGGGCGGCATCATCATCCTCTTCCTCATCTGCATCATCTGGTTCCCGCTGCTCTTCATCTCATTGGTTAAGTCTGTGGTGGGCGTGGTTAACCATCCCGTCGACGTCACCGTCACGGTCAAGCTGGGCGGTTACGAGGTAAAACACCGCGGTGATGTTTACGCTGCACTTTGAGGCTTGTGAGATCTGACTGGTGTTTTCTCCTGCAGCCGTTGTTCACGATGAGCGTCCAGCAGCAGTCCATCCAGCCGTTCTCCGAGCGCGACTATAACCGGCTCAGCAATCAGTTCGGGAAAAATGCTGTAAGTGGATGTCCAGAGTAACATGAAGATAGAGTAACACTCACACATGAAGATAATAGACAGGAAACACCTGATTTTTGACATGTAACACGTCATTGAACCTTTAGACAAAAACATGTTTTGCATTGTTTGCATGTGTTTTCTGTTGAGTTTCATGTGGCTTTTATGGCTCATATAGCGAGAATATGGAGGAATAAACAGCTACATTTTATCCAGAGGCCACATATATGCAAATTAATGCATTTACTAATATAGTAATGCCTTGAAATATGAGCGTCCCGACATACGAGTATTTTGAGATACGAGCAAGCCTTCGAGCACATTTTTGCTTTGAGATACGAGTAAATATTTGAGATGCAAGTAAATATTTGAGATACGAGTAAATATTTGCGATACGAGCAGCTTGCAGACGCTAGAGGTGTTCAGCACTCGCAGCAGCTCAAGCTCCTCATTTATGGGTAATTGCATATGATCTCCACTAGAGGCAGCTTGGTTTTACAGCGGGGGTTACCGGGGGCAACGAGTGATTCACCAGTATTAAGCTGGGAGCAGCACGAGTTATGAGTGTTCAATAATAATAAATATGAGCTTCTGAGTCTATCAATACACAACACGGGAAGAAACACTACACTTCTGTATTGTGTTTGTTATCTACATCATTCCTCCTCCTCCTCCTCCTCCTATGCTGCCGCTACTGTATTGTCTGTCTCGAAGGGTTCGAGTTACGAAGCTCGTCCTGGAACGGATCATGCTCGTATCCGAAGTTTTTATTTTATTTGGTGCATTTAGTGAACTTTTTATTGCATTTCAAAAAACGTTTATATATGTAATCGCGTTCACTCTCACGATCTTTTCAAGATGAATCACAATGAAAATGTGAATGAAAACGGAACCTATTAAATATCTTATCTTATTAAAATATGAACATTAAAATGAGAGGTAATAATAAATTATGACGGATCCTGACACTAAAATTTGATTTCGATCAGAACTTGCTGGTAATTTTTGTGTATTCTTTTGTTTTATGCCTGCGTTAATTATGAGTGAAACATCACGTCATCATTGTGATAATTGTGTATTGAGTCATTAGAGATTCAATTATTGAGCAGAAAAACGTACACTATTACATACGTTGGGTCACTGGTGACACATATTACAAAAAGTACTAGAAAATAGACAGTTTTTTTATGTTTTCTGAGCATGTGTGTTTTTGTTTGCTGTCATATTTGATGCATCAGTCTGTGTCTAACACTAGAGAGCAGTGCTTGCAACATGAAGGTCATGGGTTCGATTCTCATGGAAAGCAAGAACTGATTAGAATGTCAATGTGTTTCTTGAATGCGATGATAAAAGCAGCTGATGAATGCATGAATGTGAATGTTAGCGGATATACGGCGTGACAGTGGGCTGAACGTGTGCACAGGTGGCCATGCAGTTCATCACCATGTACAGCTATGAGGACGTGGTGACGGCCAACATCGAGGGCAGCTCCGGGTCGGTGTGGCAGATCAGCCCCCCCAGCAGACAGGAGCTCATAAAGGAGCTGCTCGGGAGCTCGGGTGACATGACCCTCCGTCTGGACTGGGTCTTCCAGAGGTCAGTCAGGTGCAGAAAGCATTAAACCTGTGCCTAATGGCGCACCGGAGCTCACGCTCATTCTGTGCTTGTGTCTGACAGGGATCTGGGGAAGGGAGGGACGGTGGAGCATTCGTTCGACAGGCACTCCATCAGTCTGGCGCGGGAGAATCCCGTTAGAGCCGACCTGGCCTCGCTGCTGCTGGGAAACCGGAAGGATCCCGTGTGAGTTTATCAATTGAACTTCTTCCTAGATGCACTTCTCATGGCACAACACACTCTTGACTTCTTAACGCACACTTGACTTCTTTGTCAAACTGTAAACGTTCATCTCAGCATTTCTGTGATCATTTCAGTCATTTCAACGACACAGGTCATTATTTCTCTTGCAAAGACTGTAATTTTTTAGGAACTAGACTGCGATGTTTTAACAATTATTTGAGTCTTTCTACTTAAAAGTTCCAATTTCAGCTTTCACTCATATTCGGCATCATGTCTGTAATTCCCTCCAGTCTTGTGCCGCAAATGTTTCCCAACTACATCCGAGCGCCGAATGGAGCCGAAGCCAAACCCGTCAGTCAGCTGTACGACGGTAAGACGCGCTCAACGCTTTCAGTGCAATAAGCGGTAGTTTTACTCTTGAGCAGTTTATGAAGGTTTACAGCTTTTCTGTATCTCAAACAGTAGAGAGCGGCGCTTGCAACGTCAAGGTCATGGG
>JAWRVZ010000109.1:2015000-2022500 GCA_037043235.1 Rhodeus uyekii
TATTTTCCTGGTGCGGGAAACCGGAGAACTGGAGCTGGAGGAAGAGCTTTACTCAAAACTCATCTTCCTCTATCGCTCTCCAGAGACCATGATCAAGTGGACGAGAGAGAAGAATCAAGACTGACAGTGTTTAATGGAGATTTTCTGCTTTGTATAAGTTGGAAGCTTCAGAGAGTCTACAGCCATTTCTCCAGAGACGGATGGAGGTCAGCGGCGGCACTCAGTGGTTGATGATGGAGGTCGGGTTAATCCTCCGCTGTTACTCTGGTTTCGTTTGTCAGCGCAGCTTGACTTTCTCCATGAGACTGATTCATTGTCCACTGCGTGAAAACAAGAGCAGGACCTTCAAAAGTGCAAATCCAAACACTATGAGAGTGAATCTCACTAAAATACGTCTGGTCTGGGTCTGATTTACCACAGAATAACAGGAAATGGCCATAATTTCAGTTTTTTTGGACTTTTAAGACTTTCCAAGTAGGATTTTTTTATAATTAAGGCAGTTGTATAATAGATCCAGATGTTCAAACACTAACAGAACGCATTTGTAAAATTAAAATACAATCAGTGCATCAATATTCCACAACTGAAATATTGAGCGTTTTCATCAGGTTCATACACACTTTAATCAATATATTTATGCATAAGAATTAAAATCATCGCTCAAGTTTCATAGCATGTCTTAACTAAAAGAAAAGCGAATTGTTTGCTTGCTGTAACATCACACGACTGACGTTATGGTGATTAATTAACCAGTATTACATGCAGTCTATCATGCAGATTTTTACCCAACATCCAGTTCATTCACGAGTCGAGGCTTTGATTTGAATGCTCTGGTGGTTTCCGGGGTGAAATGTGACCCAGACATGCTGTCGATGGATTATTTGTGAGATTGTCACTGGTTTTGTTCTGATACCACAGCAAAAAACGTGTTTACAAGTCAAGTTTCTTCGGATGAGAGCCGTTCAGTGTTTCCTCACTGGCGCTACAGTTTCTGATCAAACACTTGAATCTTTCTTCCTAGAATCTGCTACATTGTTTCAGGACTTTGTGTGATTGTATGTGTGAAACGCACACGCGTGTGCAAGAATCATGTCCACTGTATGTTCATGCAAAGACACACTTTGCTTTCTTTTGTCTTCACAAATCAAACGAGCCTGTAACAATTCCTTGCTAAATCAAGAACTCGAATGTTGCATAATTAAATTACTGTACAAACGACTGGATTATTTCTGAATACACACACACACACACACACAGGTAAATGCATACAAGATGAAAGCTTCAGTCTGATGATCCTCAATCAGCCAAACATGTTCAAGCAAAAGAAAACGAAGCTATAAATGTTTAAAAATGGTTTTATTCACTTATAAATGAAGATATTACAATGCAATGCTTTAAATATCACTTTCAGAGCAAATATCTGCTAGTCAGCGTCCAGAAGATACTGGCGGATCTCCTGCTTCATCTGAGATCTGCGGGAACAAGGGATGTTGAGATGTTAAATTAATAAACACTGGATGGAAACGGCAAGATGAAGTAGATAAAAAGCATGCTCTTAATGGAGTAATTAATTCATCTGAAAAGACGACATGCCCATAAATCCTCCATGCACATCAAAGGTCATGTGACTGTGCATGATGGGATGACTGGACCAATCGCATCACAGCATCTGAAATGTGTCGTTTGTTTGGGTAATTCTAATGCTGCAGACCAATCAAATAAAGTGATTCAGTCCTGGTTCTCAACATTCACAGTCATTTAACATTAACAAAAGGAAGCACTTTTATGGCAAAACTGATCTCTCATGGGCCAGACTTCATCAACGTGCAATTCTGAGAAACTCTGAATTACGAGAAAAGAAACTGCGAACGAAAAGAGTTTTTGTTGCTACAGTGGAAGCTCGAGTCCAGATATTAATGAACACTCGTTCTGCTGATTCTGCAGCGTTAAACGAGTGCATGTCTTCTGACACCATCATTACATCATATAGGGATTCATACAGAACAGATCATTTTAAATAACCTTCAATGTGGCAAAGGTCATCAGTTATGAATGACTTCAGTCTCTGTGGTGTGTGTGTGTCTTTGTTGTGACTTTTTTTACTTTCTGTGTGCGAGAGAGAGAAAGTGTACGCGACTTCATCATTCATTAAGTCATCAGAAACCCTTTTATGTGTTTGATGTCGTATTTTTCATCTAATCCTCCTCTCAGTGTTTGGAAACAGCAGGATATTCTGCGCAATATTTAGTTTCATAGATGAGGAAAAACAATGATTAATTATTATTTCAGCATTTCCCACCTTCTGTGTCGCGTCTCGGCCTCCGTGAGGATGAAGGGAGGAAGCGTGTCGACGGAGGTCTGAAAGAGCGAGCGCACACATTAGTGACGCGTGTGAAATCACTGAACGTTTGACTCACGCGTGCGGCGTCTCACCATGTCTGTGAGTGTGAGTCCACAGCTGTAACACAACAGCGTCTTCAGTTCCTGACGCGAGTCACCGCTGAAAAACACAAGTATCGAGAACTAACAGCAGAGAGCAGCGCTTGCAACATCAAGGTCATGGGTTTGATTCCCAGGGAAAGCAAGAACTGATTAGAATATCAATGTTTCTTGAATTTGATGATAAAAGCGTGAATGTGATTTTGTTGTAATGTATTAGTAAAGCGAGGGTTTTTTAAACCACAGGCTAAAGTTCCTTGTGTAATCATTCTTTGATCATAGATGAGAATAAGACGAGCAATAAATATGAATGACATCAAGTGTTTGTGTTTTTACCTCACTGGAATCAAAATTAGGTTAACCAACCACTGATTCGCCTTAAACTGAAACCTCAGACAGAATAAGTACGGCAGGCGTGACGTACCGGTTTGAGGAGCAGCAGCCGGCGGTGCCGCAGCGCAGTGCATCATGGGACGCGTGCTGGAGCTGGATCTGGGACAGCCGCTGCGACAGAAGGGTGGCATGGCAGGCCGACGCTTCATCTGCAGATAAACAGACGCTTGATCGCACATGGAACCGGATTCTGGCTCATTACTGATTCCTTCAGCAGCAAATAACAGATGATCGATTGCTTTTACCTGCACATTCATAAGCAGGTGATCATGTACACGCAATAACTCATGTGATCTCACTGTAGTTTAGGGTCCAGTTCTTACTACTATAACTTTTGCCTCAATAACTTCCTGACTAACTATTAATAAGCAGCAATTAGGAGTTTTAGTTTGGATTAGGAACGTAGAATAATGTCATCCAGAGTAACACATTAATATGCGCTTTATAAGAGACAATATCCTGGTAAATATGTATGATAGCAAACAACTAGTTAACTAATGTTGTGTTTCTAAAAGCAAATAAAGCAATTAAAACAACCGGCGTTTACTGTGAATGGAAACTGAAAACAGCTTATGCTTTACTCTCAAACATACAGAATTACTTTAACCGTTGCGACCTTGTGGCTACGCCGACGGCGACCTTGTGGCTACGCCGTCGGCGACCTTGAGGCTACACCGACCCGCCGACGGCGACCTTGAGGCTACACCGACCCGCCGACGGCGACCTTGTGGCTACACCGACCCGCCGACGGCGACCTTGTGGCTACACCGACCCGCCGACGGCGACCTTGTGGCTACACCGACCCGCCGACGGCGACCTTGTGGCTACACCGACCCGCCGACGGCGACCTTGAGGCTACACCGACCCGCCGACGGCGACCTTGAGGCTACACCGACGGCGACCTTGACGCAATACTGACACGCTGATAGTGACCTTGACGCAATATTGTAAGGGACCTCCTGATACAGACTTACTTTCTAAGAACTATAATTGACAGCTTGTAAAAAACAATTTTTTAACTTGCCTACGTCAGTGTCGAGAGCACAGAGGCACAGCAGGCATTTGGAGGCAGGTTCAGCGGCTTGACTCGGAGAGGGCATGACTGTATGAAGCTTCTCACTCGTTCTGGAGAGGAAGCATCAAGACATCAATGACATGTGATCTTCAGAGTCCAGCTGAATTCAGGGTCAGAGCTGCTGCTCTCGGTTCAAATGACCTGTAGATGGTGCTGACGGTGGAGGGGAAGTCCTTCTGCAGGCTGGTGACGAAACTCTCCGTCAGCCGCTGGATGCTGGCTTTATCGTGGCTCTGAAAGGAAAGTCAGACCACAGGTGTCAAAGTCAAGTCTTGAAGAATGATGGAAAAGACTGGAATCGTCTGTAGTCTCAGGCATCAAAGTATCAACTCGAAGAGTAACTCATGATGTGTAGATTTAAGACGTCAATGGCTGTTGAAGAAAGAGAACCACCTTTGATAATATAGAAAACCTCTTTACACTATAAACAACAGTTGGCAATGGAAAGGTTCTTCATGTCACCATCAATGCCAATAAAGAACTATAATTAATTAATGAAGAGTGCAGAAATCAAATTAATTAACAACTGCACGGTGGACTGAGTTTAGCTAGCTGGAAGCATTTAGTCAATTGTGTGGCTAGTCTCTGTCTTAGATCACAAACTACCTGATACATGAACATCAATCAGATGAACAGGTAATCAGGCTTGGGTGTTGCGAGCACAGACTTGAACAGTTTGTCTTAAAACAGTGTACTGGCAAGTGTGTCAAACGCCCTGAAGAGTGTTGAGAAAACACTGATCGCCCCCTGGTGGCAGTGCAGTATTACCTTGAGAATTAACTAGAGTTGCTCGCATCTCAAATCATTTTTCCCATAAGAAATCACAGGGAAAAAAAAAAATCAGTTCCGGTACTCTAGAAAAACTCCCTTATTAGTGCGAATAACAATGGAAAAACATGTTTTTAATTGCTATTTAAGGACCAAGCAGCTGAAACGAACAGCCGTGTCCAGCAGAGAGGACAGGACAGTGACGTAGAGACATTGTTGATCTCTCACCTTGGTATCCAGTCCTGAGATGAAAACCGAGGGCACGTGAAACATCCTGCAGTACGCGGCGATCTCTTTGGATGAATATTCCCTCATGGGCCGCACGACCTGCACATCCCCGTACCGAGAGTCGCAGAAACCCTACAGACACAAGCCTTCGTTTAATTCACACCAACGATTGGGAAATCCAGCGCCACTTGGATATATTTTCTTGTCTTTGTCTTTATATTTGTTATATCTATATATTTATATTCTTTCTGTATATTTGTTTCTCAAACTGTAAGTCGCTTTGGATAAAAGCGTCTGCTAAATGAATAAAACTAAATATTCTCTTTTTCTTAGTTTAATGGTTTGTAATGAGTGATTTATAATCAAGTTAGGGATTTTTTCATTTACGTGCACTTCAGTCTGTCACCTGTAACCAATTATTAAAGCCTTTCTTTGCTCTTCTGTATTTTTCCACAGAATAAGGATGAATATTGTCTGTTTCTCACAGATAGAACATGTTATCAGAATGTTTTGAGAGTCTTTCTGTTGACGGTTGGAGCTTGAGCCGAGTTCAGCCTTGGAGAAGCTGTGTATCTGTGTCTCTGTGTGTGTGTGTGTGTGTGTGTGTGTGTGTGTTAATATGGTCTGTATTGGTGAGGTGATTAGCTGGCACCATAAGGAGACGGAATGACTTCTTGTTCTCGACAATCTGACACTTAGAAACGCATTCCTGCCACGTGGAAGGTCACTAACCCGTCACCCATGTGATCAATGAAGATCTGCTTCAGACTGTCTGCTCTTGTGTGGAAAATTGCTAGCTTTGTTTATCTTTCTTTCTTTGCCAATCAGAATCATTTAACCGTCATCATTGATGTAGTTAGTACCCTCTGTTAGAGTATAATGGCTGTAATAATGTTATTGTAAGTGGGGCGGCCTACGAACTCCTTGTGAGACCTGAAGCTTCTGCTGATGAAACTGCAAACTAAACTTCACTGAAGTTTCTTCTATTGATGCACCTCTGACTCCTGCTCTTCCTCATATCTGCTCCTCGCGTCTGAACTGTAGTCCCACCGCAGCGAGAGCGAGCTTTACTCACCGTGTCTGAAGCCAGCGCCGCGCCGCGACCCAGAGCGATGTTACTGAGCAGTTTGACGGCCAGGCGGGAACAGCTTTCCCCCGTCATGACCTTGGAGAATCCGTTCTCACGGGCGACGTGCAGAATCAGGTGCTGCCTGCAGAACCAGCAGATCCTTACGACATATTCACACCGGCTTCACCATATCATTCATTATCAATGGTGAACATGCGCTTAATGTCCTTTTGCAGTCAAAATATTTCTGTAATGACCATCAGGGTAATTATCATCTTTAATTAAGACACACACACACAAACTCAATCTTGCAATGTCAGCGTTTTCCAATATTGTGCAGCTCACACTATATTTTAGATGCGCTCGTAAATCGACATAATAGTGTTTCCTCATCCTATATATTGACACTGAACAAACTTGAAACCGCCTCATCACAGCCTCCACCTCCTCTGAACGCTTATCGCTCGTGGATAAGCAGCGTCGGAGGATGAGAGACACCGGGCGTGAAGGAGAATCACTCCATCAGCAGTGAAGCTTGAACAGGGTTTATACAGAACTTCTTAAGTTGAATTTACTACCTTTTTACTACCTTCAAAATATTTTTTAATACCAGCGTCACTGCGATTATCTTGACCGACATAACCATCCTCCAAAAAAGGAGGGATTTTTTTTTTTTTTGGATTGGTTGAGCCTCTTGTCGAACATTACGATGAACAGCCCTGCTTGGTTTACGTTCTCCACCAGTTTTTCTTCTTAAAATATGGTGCAATATCAAATTTAATCATGTAAGCGTTCTTATTCTTGCCTAACGCGAAGGATTTCGCTATGTCGGAGTCCGGAAACATTTCTAAACAGCTCTCCAAAGCCATCGTTGGAATTGAAAGAGTGGTGTTTAGTTGCTAGATCTAAAAACTACGGACTAGTCGACTAGTCGAAACGCCACTGATTTGTGAGTCATTTAAACTAAAGTTTTGTAACTGATTAGACGACTAGACTAAAAGTAAGAAGACATTTAAATGCATCAATAATACATCTAAAATACTGAATCTATAAATCAAGTAAAATAATAATGAATTTTGCTGAAATAAGGTCAGTATTAGGGGAGCGCGGGGCACAAAGTAATGCGGGGTAAATGGTACCGCAGACTTTTTAGATAGTTGCAAAGGATATGATTAAATATGATGTACTAACGGGCTTTTCACCACACTGTTTGCACACGTCTTCTGGCCATCTTTCGAAAAAGTTCAGCGAAGTTTGGAGAAGAACCACAGGAAAAACTCTTTTGGCAGCATGTAAATATTTTTTGTTGTAGTAGTTGTTTTTCGATTTACAAAGTGTGTGAAAGTATGTTAGTCCAATAATTACCATCTTCTTGGCTAAAAGATGGTACCATTTTGAAAGATGTGAAAAACACATAGTGACTGCTAGCCGGTCCTGAGGTAAACACGACACCGCAGTGTTAGTTGTAACATTGCATAGCCTATATCAATAATCACATATTTTGCATTGTATTAACCTATTAAAAAGT
>JAWRVZ010000109.1:2027500-2307500 GCA_037043235.1 Rhodeus uyekii
TTAGTTTTCATTGGTCAATAAATTTAAATAAAAACTTCTGGCACAATCCAGAACACACAGTTAAAGGCATGAGAATACAGAACACACACACACACACACACACACACACCTAGGCATTCACAGTGAAATAAAAAGGGGTTCAAAGGGGGGGGGGGGGGGGGGGGGGCAATACATTTAATTTTTTTCAAATAAAGATCCATGCAGATTGCGCGCACACACACAGTTATTTTGAATACAAGTTTAATGTGAAGAATGTGCTTAAAATAATTATTTATTGATAAAAGCTAGTAACCTATAGGCAAATAATTTTTTTATATATACAGTGGAGTTTTGTCGACGGCCTCGGGGGTTGCAAAAAAGCATTGAGATAACAGTTTATCGAGATAACCCATATAATATATATTACCGCTTTTCCCACATATAATCCATAGACAAATAATCCGCACACTCATTTAGCCCGCGGGTTTTGGCTTTTGTGTAAAAAATCGTTGGCATAACCCGCACCCATAGATTGATGAACTTTTTTGTGTAAGATCACATTTCGAATGTCGCTCGTATGACGTCAATTATCATAACTGTTCAGCTCGGTACACAGTGCTTGTGCGCGAAATTCACACAATAAAAACACAAGTCAGAATCAGAACAAAAAGAAAAACAGTCTCTCCCGCTGCGCTCGTCCCTTTAAGAAGCTGATGTTGATCATCGGATGAGATGAGAAGAGCCCGCCCTCATGCAGCACAGCCAATCACGTCTTCTTGCATGATTGACAGGTCAGACAGCCTATCAGCGCAGCTGTCAGAGTGATCGTACAAGAGCCAGAGACAACAACCCTCACAAGAACAAAAAATGACCATTTATTGATGTACATGATGTGAGTTATTAAATGAGAATGTAAATGCTTGAGTTTGTGTCTTTTTACACAACAGTTTTGCAAGATTTGTTTAATGAAGCTAAAAAGAAAAAAATGTACATACACTGTACTGTTATATGTTTGCTAAAAACTAAAGGTAAATGTAAAACCACCACAATAAAAACACCTTCGATTCTTGATACAAACCTTTAATTATATTCTCCAACAATGCAAACACAAAGATTGCTCACAAAATCACAAAAATCGTGCGGATGCTACAGTGTGTTATCCCTCAGACGAGATCAACGACAGGCAGTGAACCGTGAGCGGACCGCGATCCACCTGCAGCAAACTCAGCGCATGCGCATGAACTAGGTACGCAGTTAGTCATGAAATAACCATGTGAAGTGGCGACTTCGTCCCTGTTTCCTGCTCGAGATATCAGATTTTGGCAACATTAACGAATAGAAAATAATAAGACAAAGTGGGAGATTGGCGGTTCCACTTCAAAAACGTCGACATAATAGTATTGGCGAGTTAACCGTGAGTCGAGATAAGTGAACTCCACTCTATTAAACTTATATAAAATAAGATTTAAGAATAAAGATCAAGGAGTATAATTTTAGTATGTTTGGGACCTTTTTCAGCTCTATTTTCTTTTTTCCGTATGATGCTTCTCTGATGTCTAATTAAGACCACTCGTATTTTGCACCAGACCACTGGTAATTGTTAATTTTTACAAAAGTAAAAAACTTTTAATCTGTCTTTTAAACAAAACTGTCATTGCAGCCGGAACTACTGAAGCTTTTACATTTTAAACAAACAAGATAAAAGTGTACCTTTAAATTAATATTGTAGCGATTCTGTATAGCGCAGAATATAGTTCGTATCCTGTATGAACATTATAAGAACAATGTCACGCTGTCAACATCGCCGCCACAACAACTATATTATGGCACAATAATCAATATATTATAGAAAACTCACGTCGGCACAGACATCTCCTGTTCAAACTCCAGCCCATGATAATCCTCTTCAACTTGACACATGACGGCATCAAACTCACACTCTAAACGACGGGAAATTCGAGCCGTTTAGTAGAAATCTCCCAAAACTTATTACAGATTTCACGTGCGAGTGCAGCGAATCTTCCTGACGCGTTTTGATGACGTACAGAGGCCACGCCCACACACTTGGCGCAATGTTTAATTTAATTTTAGTGTCGTCTTACATTAATGTTTTATTATTATATTGTGATTGATCGTAACATGTACTATTTATTGATTGTGTAAATACCGCATAAGGTAAATAAAACCGACGTTTTTTTTATTTTAGATAACATTGTGATGCGCTGCTTCTTTTTTTTCCTTTATGCAATATGCTAATATATTATCGGTCAAAAATATATATATACATACATAATTATTTTACAGTGTATACAAAAATAATCCACATTCGCTAGGTTTGTGTTGGCGCCATCTATTGACGCTACGTGGAATTGCGATGCTTGGGAAATGCAGTTCTATGAACCTGCCGCTCTGTGAAAACGCTTGCTGCGAGAACTACAACTCCCATCCTTCCGCTCGCCTAATCCACTCCGTTAAAGCTACCATGTAATGTTTACTTCTTTGGAACAACGGCGTGTCCTCCTCGGTTAACAGTGTTGGGGATTTGCAGATGCGCTGTCTGATGTCGTATAAATCACGATATATTCGTTAGAAACACGGAGCCCTGTTCGCATCGGCGGTGTTAGTGTGGATCGTGCTGTGCGCGTTGGCGATGGCGATGTTCCGCAGTTTTGTGTCTGCTGCTCAGATCAGGCCAAACGCAGCCGCGGCTGCCGCACCGGGAGAGAGTCTGGAGAGCCAGTTCTCCTGCCCCATCTGTCTGGAGGTGTACCACAAACCCGTGAGCATCGCCAGCTGCGCCCATACGTGAGTACAGCGCGATTAACCTGCACGGGATTCTGACAACATATAAAAACAAAATATCTGCTGTTTGAGGTTCACTTTCCATCAGTGCGAAAGAACAAAGCAATTTTTCACAGCGATTCCTGATTCGGTTCATTTTAAAAGAATCATTCGAATCGAATCTGTCGTTTATCGGCGAATCTTAGCTTTTGTTTTGATGTGTGACTCGCGCACCGTTACGAAAATGAACACTGATTCGGTTCATTGAAACAGATATTCAAAATAACGTTTTTTCATGAACACTGAATCGGTTCCTTAAACAATTAATTGAATCAGATGTTCAAAATAACGGTTTCTCCATTCGTTTCTCCCATAGAGATTTTTGTCTTAGAGATTAAGTCTTTAAACGTTATAAGCCATTGACCAAACCAACCATATACAAAGATAAAACTTTGATTTCAAGATAAAAAATATACATATATTAAAAAAAATCTGACAAATAAAAAAAGGCACAAGATGTTGTAAGAGCAAACCGGTTTAGTGAGTGAAAGAACTACAATCCCTTTAAGTGTATTCAGTGGGGAAATATACATATGGATATATATAAAAACAATATACTGTATTGGGATTTGTAGCGTTTTTCTGTCCGTCTGTGCGAAAGAACAAAGCGAGTTTTCACAGTTATTCCTGATTTGGTCAAGAATCATTCGAACCGAATCACAAACCAGACCGAGTCTGGGAATCGAGTTTATCGGTGGATCTTAGATGCATGACTCGCTCACCATTATGGAATTTAACACTGAATCGGTTCTTTAAATGATTCGTTGAAACAGACATTCAAAATAACGGTTTTTCGATGGAGAACCATGAAACTACTCACTTAAAATTGCTGATTATATATATATATAAAATAAACACACACACACACACACACACATATATATATATAAACAATTATATACAATCAAGTGTTTTGAGTGGGCGGAGTTAAAGAGACGCGGTTTGCTTCGACTTTCTGATTGGTGGAATTTTCAGCATTTTGGGTAATGTAGTTTTTCACAGAATTTAGCTGTTTAACACGATTATTTTAAAACTAAGTTTTATGCAAATAATGTAGATTATATAATATATATGTATGCAAATAATATGTCAATATGTGCAAATAATGGAAGTGATTTATATATATGTGTGTATATATCTACACACATTGCATATATTGACATGTATTATTTGCTTATAATATATTCCATATAAAATAAATACATTTGCATATATTATAACAACATTTTGCATATACTTATATATATATATATATATATATATATATATTATTTGCATACAATATAATCCATATAATATAAAGATATTATCATATAATGTATTCCATATCATATAAAGACATTTTGCATATATTCACATATATTATTTGCATATAATATAAAGACATTTGCATGTATAATATATGCTAGTAATATATGTGTGCAAATGTGTTCCCGCCAGTGGATCAGAGACCGGCAGCTCATAGTGTTGGTTTGTCTGGTATGTTTAGGGTTTTGTGAGAGTGAAGCGTCGCTGAAACACGGAGGGACTCGTTCGCCCTTTTCCTGCCCTTTCAGGAGAAATGAATTTTTGATGAGGGAAACTGTAACCTTCACGCATTGGCTGTAATCCCGAGGGATGCTGCTTTTCCTTGATAAATGACGCTTAACCCTGTGAAGCCGGACGTGTGCTTTTGCTGAGTGTCATATTTGATACATCAGGCTTCTGATTATAGTGAGAATATGGAGCTCATGTTCCAGGAGCAAAACACTGCTCCGTTTTTAAGTTTAAAACTGTAAGTCAAATGTTTTGTACTGTTTTATTCTGTATAAAATATCTATTTTACAAAATAATTTGGACATCAAGCGGGTGAAAAACACTCCAGGAAACATTTTTTATTATATAGTTAAAATTAATGTTGCGATATGAAACCTGACCCACTTGGGGAGGAACCTATGAAAAAATTCAGAGTACCGTTTCCATGGTAACGCAACGTCCAATTTCAAAGCGGTTTTCCCATGATGAATTTTGAGTTTGTGAGCTGTCGAATTAAACAAAATTTACTACAATTAGTAAAATACAGTGTAGCTCACTTATCTCGACTCACGGTTAACTCGCCAATACTATTATTCCACGTTTTTGAAGTGGAACCGCCAAACTCCCAATTTGTCTTAGCATTTTTTCACCGGTTACGTCGATTCTGTAATGTCGCCGAACACTAATATCTCGAGCAAAAAAGAGCGACATATTCGTCACTTCACATGGTTAACTTCGCGCGTGAATCTCCAGTGGTGCCGCGCAGCCGCAGAAGAACTCGCGGACAGTGTTGCCAACTTGGTGCCTTTGTTGCTATATTTAGCGAGTATTCAGACCACATTTTTAAAAAAGCGACTAGTGACAAATCTAACGACTTTATCTGGAGTTGGAGACTCTCTGAAGTGCAGACTCTCTTCTCAACGAGCAGCAAGTGCCCCCCCATCCCAAAGCCTCATCCGCTTCTGTGTGCACATAAAGCCTTCTCTGATTTGATTGGTTTTCTCAAATATTTTGACATTGGTCGGCAACGAGCGGTAACTGACCACTGAGTATGAGGCTTCAATAAACACACACACACACACACACACACACTCTGCATCAGTTCTGACGTGAGCTCTGCTCAGATTGAAGATCCAGGTTGTTAAAAGACGGGACGAAGCTGAATTTGTTGAGAAAGCACATTAGACAGGCCGAACGCATGAAAGTATCAATCTAGTACAGCGTGATGACCTCACGAATATGTTATGAATGTTTACGCTGTGAGTGAAACTGTGTTTGCAATGTTGGAGAATATAATTAAAGGTTTGTATGGAGAATGGAAGGTGTTTTTATTGTATTTGGTAAATCTCTGCTGTTAGTTGCTGAACATATGCCTTCTGTTGTTAGCAAACATATACGGTGTATGTACATTTCTATAGCATGCTGATCCTTCATCTAATAAATCGCCATATTGGCTGTTGGTGATCTCGATGCTTTTTTGCCCCCCGAGGCCGTCGAGATACAGTGGAGTTCGGTTATATGATATGTAGAAAAGGTTGATAAATATAAATATAAAGAGCAGGGTGATATCTCGCTTTGGATTTGGTTGCTAGGGTGCTCGATGATGGTTGTCAGGGCTCTGGAAAGAAATGAGAAACAGCCAAACGTCAAATGCCTCCTAACCGTAAGAGTACATGATTGATGTTGGGAATCTTTGATGGATGTTGGACGCTCTGGACGGAAAGAGTTTACATGCTCGTTTTCTAACGCATCTCACCTGTTGATTACAGATTACATGCTTTCATAAATAGACTAATCTTCATCCCATAATGTGGGCTGGAGTTTGGGATGCCTCTTTGGTTTCTGCCCACTCTCACATCACACACTCATCCGTCTGCAAGCCTTTCTGCTCTCTTTTATTGAACTCGGAGAGGATTTGGGAGTTTATCTGTGGTCGGTTCAGTTCCTGAGGATGTCTGGATTTGTGTCCCCACTTATTTTCTTACAGGATATGCTTAATATTTGTAATGAGATGTTAAAACGGTTTATTCCATCATTGATGTGTTGAGAAGTGGAAACGCTATGGCCGTAGAATATAGTGAGATTGAAGATATTGGGGCTAAAATGCATTCAAGAAACACATTGACATTCTAATCAGTTCTTGCTTTCCCTGGGAATCAAACCCATGACCTTGATGTTGCAAGCGCCACTTGAAAATAAAAAATATCGAGCAACACACAGTGTGAGAAGATTGAATCTGTGTTTTGAGTGAATCAGTCGGGTGAAACAATGATTCAATGACTCGTTCATAAAGAGTCTTTTACTTGATTCCTGAATGAACAGCCGTTTGAACGAATAAATGACTCAGTGATTCAAGAACTTGTGAACATCAAAACATGCAAAACTCTGAGCGAGGGATTAAACTCTCATTTTGAAATCCTGATAAACAACAGTTTGCATGTTCAGAAACATGTTTTCTCTTGTGTTGGTGAAGGTTTATAACGTTAATCATTTATAAATCCGGAGAAATGGCGCGTATTTTGTCTCCAGATGACGGTTTTGAGCGTCTGAAACTCAGTAAATGCAGAGACGGAGACGCTTCACGCATGCAGATGAAAACAGTGCAGCGCTTCACTGTGAAACACGAGCGCGTCAGACATTAAAAACACAAACAGACGGAGTTCATGTGGAGCTTTTACTGTGAACGGAGACACACCTGAATCATTAAAGAGTCGCTTCACTCTGAAACCTTTTCACTGAATGTAAGATTCAACCCATCAAAGCGGTAGTGTTTGCGTCTGTGTTTCACGTCACAGCTGTTGTCAGCGGGTGTTAATGTCAAGATTATCATCCTCCCATCACAACTAAAGCTGGCTAATTACAGAATGAAACGACTGGAAATAATATCTCAAAAAACCTGAGAAACGGGTCTATTGAGCAGGAAATGGGAATCCGTTCAGAAACACAAGCTTTCCTGTGTGTCTAACAGTAGAGAGTGGCGCTTGCAACATCAAGGTCATGGGTTCGATCCCCAGGGAAATCAGTGTGTGATGCGTTAAACAGTCATTTCTTAATTGAAAAAGTTGATTTCATTGCATTTAAGTCCTACTTTCAAAAAGATGCTGAGTGCTTATTTGACTAAAACGCATTTACGGCGTGAAATGATGCGGCTCTTTGAATTTTGCAAAAGCAGTGCGAGTGACCTTCAGTTCCCGTCCCGTGAGTCAGTGGGGATGTGCTGTCCATCGGCCCTGGACTCAACAACGCCATAAAAGTGATCTCAAATATGTAACTAGATTGGTAGAGTTTGTAAACAAACTTTAAGTTGGTTTGAGAAAGCCTAGCCTGAAAGTTTAAATTAGTTGTAAAAGCTTCAAGCTTGAAAAGTTTTGAAAGTTTAAACGTTTTAAAAGACTTTGTATGAATTGGCATGTCGCTAGTAAGATTTAACATGAATTAGTATGTCGTTAGCAAGATTTAGAGTTCTTTAACATGTCTCTTTAACGTTAATGAGCTTTAACGTTTATTAACATGTCGCTGGTGTCAATTAGCATGTCACTAACGAGATTTAGCGTTATCGAGTCATTAGCGAGATTTAACGTTAATTAGCATGTCACTAGCAAGATTTAACATGAATTAGCATGTCGTTGGCGAGATTTAGCATGTCACTATCAAGATTTAGAGTGAATTATGTCATTAGCAAGTCGCTAGGGAGATTTAGCGTTAATTAGCAAGTCGCTAGCGAGAATTAGCGCTAATTATCAAGTTGTTAGCAAGAATTAACCTTAAGTAAAAAGTCCCTAGCGAGAATTAATGTTAAGTATCAAGTTGCTAGCGAGATTTAGCAAGTCTGCTAGCATGTCCTATGTTGGTCGGGTTTGTGAGTGATGAATACACAGTGGATGAAGCTGAAATACTCCATTAGAGCCAATGTAACAAAAGTTTTCACCCCCTGAATGGAAGTCTATGGAAATTGTATGATTTTAATCTTCCGTTTTTGGAAAATCATAAGTTGGATCAGTCTGAAAAGATGCAGCAACTCGAGTCAGAGCAGGTCTGAAGTCCGAGCCGAGTTAAATGTGATCATGCTACAGTTCCAATCAAACAAAAAACCCTAAAATCAAAGCCAATATGGCGGAAACATTTTCACAATGGAAATGAAATCGAGATGTATAATTTGTTTGTCTTCTAGAGCAAATGCCATGAGGATATGAGGGATTTTAATCCCTATTGGCCGACTGGAGGCGACACCATGCCATTGCGTTCCCAAATTAACAACCATTTAACCAAGTTTCATTTGTCTAGGCCGGGGGTCAGCAACCCGCGGCTCTTTCATCGCTTCAGGTAACTTATAGCAGCGGTCCCGGTATCCGCGATTGGTCCGCTGTCGCTCCGCCCACTGACGAAAGGAGTGTCGCTCTGCACTAGGGATGGGCGATACCTGACTTTTTAAATTCGATACGATATCGATATTTTGGGGTATAATTTTACCGATACCGCTTATTTCTTAAATGTGTATGTGATTTTTCAAAAACAATAAATAATATATATATAAATATAAATATAAATATATATATATAAATAAATATAAATATATATATATATATATATATATATATAAATAAATATAAATATATATATATAAATAAATATAAATAAATATAAATATATATAAATAAATATAAATATATATAAATATATATATATAAATATATAAATAAATATATATATATAAATAAATATATATATATATATATATATATATTACGCTTAAAGGCAAATTGCATCCACACATGACACATAAGACATATTGTCCATTAATAAATGTATTACAAAAGTAAATTTGACAACAAATAAATAAAAATGTTTAAAATAATGCAGTATTTTACAAAAAAATATTGATTAAATAAAATAGATCATAACATGTCACAAATATTGCATCTCGCAATACTTTCTGTTTATGCGCACGGACAGTATGCGCGACGCCTGCCGTGAAAGTGACGTGTACGTGTGGGCAGGCCACGTTGCTCGCGTTTCTCACCGTCGTCACAACGTCTCGTATGTCTTGTGTTTCTCGTATGTCAAGACGCTCGTATCTCAAGGCATTACTGTGCAATTCTCACTCCACTGGCAGATCATTTTGCTTAATTTTTGGGCTTTTTTTCTACCTAAGTTATGTTTTTGTTTTTTCAATGTTGTTATTTTTACATGTTTATTGTGTGTGTGTGTGTTCACAGGTTCTGCGGGGATTGTCTTCAGCCGTGTCTGCAGGTCACGTCTCCTCTCTGTCCGCTCTGCCGCATGCCTTTCGATCCAAAGAAAGTGGAGAAGTCCTCCAGCGTGGAGAAGCAGCTCTCCTCGTATAAAGCTCCGTGCCGAGGCTGCAGCAAAAAGGTTGGTCCGGACAAACGCGCGTTTAGAGAAACTCAAGGCATGTTGCTTTGGCCAGTGCAGATGTCGCTACGCAAGACCGTCTCACTGTAAACGCTTCAGGCTCTTCTGTCTCTCCTTTAACAACCAGTGAGCGCTTAATGCTGAATCAAAGTTACGGCAACATGAGCACAGGTTGACAAAGTGTGCCTAATGGTGAAATCCAGGATTTCGGTTCATTTTTTAAAAATTTTCTGCAAAAATTAAATCTTGACGAGTCAAAAAATCTTGCAATAAATCACGTTTTCCCTTCTAAGATAAATGAACTCGCCCAGAACTGAAAGTAAAATATTATTTTGAATCAGAAATTAAGACATATTTTCTTATTTTTAGAAAACAATGTTAACGCATTCAGTCAGAAAAATTCAATGCGCTTTACATTTATTGAAACCAACCACAGTTATAATGTGGTTATAATATCTAACCGTTATCTAGTTATAATGTCTAAATTTGCTCAGTGTTTTACTTGTTTTAAGACCTTTTTAAAGAAGTTATTTCTTGTTTTAAGATGTTCTTATCAAGCTGCATTTTCTCTCCCCATTAGCAGATCATTTAGCTTAATTTGAGGGGTTTTATCTTCTTAATTTGCTTTCTTTTCTTATGTTTGCATGCTGATTTGTTAGGAAGCTCAAAATACAGATTGCCTCTTATTTGCTAAACAAATCTTTCGCTTTCAGGTCACGCTGGTCAAAATGCGCTCGCATATTTCCTCTTGCACAAAGGTTCAGGAACAGATGGCCAACTGCCCGAAGTTCATGCCGGTGGTCCCGACCTCTCAGCCCATTCCCAGGTGAGATCGGGAGCCATCCTCAAATCCCTCATTTATTGCATTGCATTTGTACCGTAATTACTGAAAGTACGTGTTTTTCTGTTGTTCATCATCGGTTCCCAGTAGCTGTTGCTCATCTTAGGCTAGTGTGAAATGGGTTTAGTCTGTAAATCAATTAAACAGGAAAAATAATGCAGGTTTGAAAAAGTATAACGAGAAGTTTAGAGCCAAAAACAATCAGGATTTCAAGAATAAAGCTATAATATTTTGGGAGTGAAAGTTGCATCCCAAATGTTCTTCACTCTGTAGGAAACGATGTAGTGCATTTAGTCATTCATCGTTAGTCTGAAGCCCCTCCCCCTTCTGCTACGCAATTAAAAATGTGCATAAATATGCAAATCGGGACGCACCTAAAGTGACAAATATGAGAATCAAGTCAGTAATGTGAAAATAATAGCAAAAGGAGATTAAAAAGGACATTTTTTTTTTTTACTCGTTATTTAATTTGAGGCATGACGAGATCTGGTGTCGGATTGAGTTTGTCTTTTACTGCATATGATAATTCACACTCAGAAAGTGAACTTTAATTCAGAGCATTAGTTAAGGAATGTGACGATTGGTAGGATTAAAAACTGAATCGGTTTGCAATTAACCAGGATTGGCGCATTACTCATGAAGTCTTCCCTCGTTAGTTCGGCGGCGCTGTGAACGCAGCTCTGCTCTGATTGGCTGATTGTCTCAGGATCTTCTGGACGAACGGTGGAATCACGTCCACGGGAACGCTGCGCTTGATTTAGACACGGCGTTTTATCCCACGATTCTCTCTCAGGCGAACGCTGCTTTATGACTCATGCGTCTCTTCGGGACAACACAGCTTTAAAATATGGATCCAGGACGCGTTTCATTCTTTGAGACACACACTAGTGCTGACGGTACACACACATCTACAGCTGAACACTGACAGTCAACGTTTTACAGGCAGGAATCTGATAAAAGTCCAAGCAGATCAGGATGAGGTGTGTGTGTGTGTGTGTGTGTGTGTGTGATAGAGAGTGAATAAGTGAGAAAGTGAGTGCTTGCGTGCCTATGTGAGTTGAGTGTGAGGTCTGTGTGTGTGAGGTGTGTGTGTGTGTGTGTGTGTCCTTTGAAGCGCAGGAAGAGGACAGGAATTAATTGGCTCTTCAGAGTAGAGCATGTTGATATCCCCGCGCGTCTGTCTTGCATCACGGCTGTTTATCGCTCTCTTTGTGGGAAGATCACAGAGATGTTGTAGAACTATGTCAGACCAGCCTCCTTTAGCAAACACAGCAACCCCGTGTGTCCGAGCTCAATGGGACGCCGCTCTCAGCGCCAGCGAGTCAGGGCTTTAACACACAGCGTGGTTTGAGAAATAAGGGTGTGTTATTGACAAAAAATTATATTCTTCATATTCTGAGCTGTGGTCAGTTTACAGAAGTGACAGAAATCATCTTTTCCAAGAGTTTTCCTGTGTGTCTAACAGGAGAGAGCTGCGCTTGCAACATCAAGGTCATGGGTTCGATTCCCAGGGAAAGCAAGAACTGATTAGAATGTCAATGTGTTTCTTGAATGCAATGATAAAAGCATTTTATATTAACGTAAAGCCTTTACATTTTAACCCATTTAAAAGTATGCGTCATATTTTGTCCAATTTCTACATTCAATCAATAAATAAATTTAGAATAATTACACACAGTAAAATTCAAGACGATTAATCTGTGCAGTTCAGAGAGAAACACAGAAGCAACTGAAGTGTTTATTTCCACGTTTAATCAGAGGAACAGGAATGATAATGTGATGATGTTTTAAACATAAAACACTGAAGATTGATATCAGGAAAACAGAAAAGATACTTTAAATGCGAAATCACAACCAATGGCAGCAATTCAGTGTTAACGAGCGAGTCATTGAGTTTCAACAGATTCATTCAAACGACTGAATCTTTCAGGAACAAATCTTTTGACTCTCTTAACGAGTGAGTCGTTGAATCATTCATTCAACCCGTTCGAAACAACTGAATTGTGAGGTCATTATTAATGCAGTTTAATGGAGTAAATCCCGCAGTGGAAGCCCATTCCTCTCCATAAAGTCAGATCATACATCGTTAAAACCATTATCACACACCTGTAATATGAAGGTGAAGAAACCAATTAAATCTGCTTCAAAAACCATGATGTCACATCTGATGATCTAATAAACTCATGTGAGCTTTAGAGCTGAAACATGAAAAAACATTTTCAACCCAGTTTTCTTATGTATAGTCTGTAATAATATAGTGATTTTTTTTGTTTTAACGATGTCCAGGCTGACATGAATCTGCATTTTGAATGAATCGGTGTAATCAATGAATCAATGAGCCGTTTGAATGAATGACTCATTTGCTGCCACCAACAATACATCTGATAAATAAAAATCCAATGGGGCAAATATTCCGTTTTAGTGGAAAAGTTAAAGTTCTGTCACTGCTGAAATAAAGCTTTGCGAGTCACGACAGCACAGAAACACACTCGGCAATCATTTTCTGGGATGTTGTCAATAACCACGTCATGTTAATATCGCACACCATTAGCATTGATGTTTTAGTGATTTAATTTATTGAGAAAAGTGTCTCTAAATGACGGGCGGCTGGTAGAAAATAAGAGGGGTTTGTGATATCATTGGAAAGGTGCAGCTAGTGACTACATTTATGAATATGTTCTTCTTTCAGACATCGTTTCTCATCGTATGTTTTCTTCAGGCGGAAACATTCGACTCTGATCAAGTGGCTCTTTAGTTTATTTGTCCTCAAGGTCAAGTTGTTCATGTGCTTTGCCAACGAGGCTTTGCAAGTAAAGCATTAAAACGGCTCCCACTGAACAAGCAAACGTCTTTATCAGACCAAACTGCTTGGCAGAAAGTGTGCCTATGCGATTTTAAGGGTTGTTCATTTTGTTCTGCATCTCCTACTACAGGTTCACACGCATCCAAGGTCAAAAAACACAATTTTCTCAATATTCATTGTACATCCCCTCATTTCTCAAGTCTGAAACGATTCGTTTGAAGATTCAGTCTCTCTGAGAAGTGTGACTTGTAAGTATGTGATTTATGAAATGAATGCATTTCTTGGAAGTGTATTTTTTCACAATGTATCTCCTGGAAGTAAAAATATAATTACGTGGAGTTGAATTCCCAGTGAAATTACCCACAATCCAGAAGCTCTCTGTTTTTATCCTTCAAGCGTTTGCTGACTAAACTAATTTTGTTATTCAAGCTGAATATCCCATTGGCGCATTAACTTCCTTTGGTCTGCTAAATAAAAGAAATATCCCTGTGGAGAAAACCAAAGGATGTAAACATGAGGTTCTTGACTGAAAGCTGTTCGCAGTGTTTTGTTGCACATTTGCATTATTCATGCCGCCGCTGTTACACAACTCACTTCATTTGCTGTTTACTCTCTTGCTCTCATTAAGCAGCGCTGTTGAAATGTGATATTAGTTTCTAAAAGACATTCAATATTTGAGTAAATGTAAGAAGTTGTTGTACTTTGAGGATCGAATATATAAGTACAACACATTTTTGTGCTGAGTAATGCAGTGCCTAACTTTATCTGCCGCTGTTTATTTCTGCAACAAAGAAAGTGATGTCGCACCTACAGGACACTGATGATACTGTATCTCGTGGGTTTTAACACGGTTCCTCACGCGAATGTTAGCGGGAATCGCAGGGTTTATATATGAGACGAGCACTGTGATTGGTTAACCGGTGTTGAGGACGAGAAGGTTGAGTTAAGAAGGAAAACACTAGCGCTGTAAGGCTGTATGGTGTTCAGCTACATCTCTCCATTTTTACTCGGTTTTCCTCTCCATCCACAGCAATATTCCCAACCGCTCCACATTTGTGTGCCCGTACTGCGGCGCTCGAAACCTGGACCAGCAGGAACTGGTGAAGCACTGCATGGACAACCATCGCAACGATCCCAACAAAGTGGTGAGTGTCCGGCACCGTCTGGGCGCTGAGTCGTCAAAGAAACAACAATCCATAGAGAATCATACAAGCTTATCGTTTATTTTGAAGTTTGTGTTCATTGTTATTGTGACTAAGGCGAGACGACGCCTCGTTCTTAAAGAGACAGTCGCCCAATAAACCTGTGCATAATGTTCATTCAGTTAACAAACGACAAAGAGGAAATCACTCGCAGTGAAGACTTTTACATTTGATTATTTTTATAGTATGTTTAATGGTTAAAAGATGGCGATTCAAACACGTGATCTTATTCCTAAATGACAGCGATTCAGATCTGATCGAGGACTTTCAGAGGTTCGATCTGACTTGCAGCATGTGTGTTGTGACGTTGCAGGTGTGTCCGGTGTGCTCGGCGATGCCGTGGGGCGACCCCAGCTATAAGAGCTCCAACTTCCTGCAGCATCTCCTCCACCGGCACAAGTTCTCCTACGACACATTTGTGGTGAGAAGCGCATGTTTTACGATCACACAGCCTTGCTTTATGTTGTCGCGCTGCATCCGCATCCGTCCTCCACCACAGGCAGAAGAAGTGCAGCCTTACCGCAAACAAATCATCCCAACGGCTCCCTTCTTTTCCTTTATGCAAAACATGACATTCACCCGAGAAAAGGTGAACTTTTTTTACATTTCACCCCAAATCACAAAGGGAATTGAACATGTTTTGCGTATGGAAAATGAGGAATTAGTTAAATGACAATCAAGCGTTTTATTCTGGACACAGTTTTTTGTTTTTGTAATCCCACTATTTTTAAAGCGGATTCATTTCTTTAACTTTTAATGCAGGTAAAGTTAACATTGCCACTCGTGATGGAGTAATAACCTATTTTTTTATAATAAATTGATGTTTTGCTATAAATTACGGATAAATTGCATTCAAGAAACACATTGACATTCTAATCAGTTCTTGCTTTCCCTGGGAATCGAACCCATGACCTTGATGTTGCAAGCGCCACACAGATTGCTTGTTTTGCTCAAGATAAGGATTTATTAAGTGCATGCAAACACGTATTGAAAAGTAAAAGATGTACGTGATTTCCTGTGTGTCTAACAGTAGAGAGCAGCGCTTGCAACATCAAGGTCATGGGTTCGATTCCCAGGGAAAGCAAGAACTGATTAGAATGTCAATGTGTTTCTTGAATGCAATGATAAAAGCAGCTGATAAATGCATGAATGTAAAAGCATTGAGACTCAATAACGCAGATGAACGTGTGTGTGTGTGTGTGTGTGTGTGTGTGTGTGTGTGTGCAGGATTACAGTATTGATGAGGAGGCAGCACTGCAGGCGGCACTGACCCTCTCACTGTCCGAGAACTGAGCGTCTGACATCATATCCTGTTCCACGTCAAGGATCTTCTGCCCGTCTAAATATCTCCATTGTCTCTCTGTGTTTCCTCTCACTCTACCTCTCTTCTACACTCCAGCTCGTTGCGTCGAAACCTCGGCCGGCGACACACTGATGCCAGACGTCAGACTGAGGAATAGATAAATATCAACATGCTTGTTCTTGCCGTTCTTCCTGTTGTTTTCTATCCGAACGTGACCCCGGAGGATCTGAATCATGCCATGAACTCTCATCTTTAGGCAATACGGGATAGAGAGAGATCGACCATCATCATCATCCTCATTTCTGGAGCGCTGAATCCCATCCGCCCTTTTTTAAAGGAGAGTTGATGTGAACGCCGTTTTCTAGTACCGTTGTTGTTTTCTAGTTCAGGCTCAGAGTATCGACCGGCAGGACTGCAAACTCTTAACTTGCTACAGTAATATTTTCTAAGACGCGTCGGGTGAGATTTAAAATGTATATTTTTGGAAAAAGCTTCTCGAGATCTGCGGAAAAGTTTTCTGCGTTGTTCATCCGCATCACTCGTCCACGCTTCGGGTTCGGTTGGAATAAAAGGGATGTGTTTGGGAAATTCCGCTTCCCGAAGCTTTTTTGCGCGTGCATAGATCCTATCAAATCATGGGAAATGTCATTTTGTATTTAATGCATCAGGCCGTTGCTGTAACTACACCTTCTGCTTATTAAAAGCACCTTTTCCGTTAACGTCCGTTCGAAATTATAACGTGAATTCATTTAAATTACGATGAATGCGAGTTTGAGATTCTGTGATTGATGCGCCTCACTGATAAAGCGTAGAGAAGCTCCCATAGACTGCAAAACCCCGACGCAGAGTCTCCGCGGTCGAAAACGATTGCTAACGCCGATCTGGAGGCGGAGCCACAGCCAGCCCCGCCCACCTCTCACTCATTCGCAGGCACAGCTGTCAATCAAGACGCCACGCCCTGTTTTTAGAGCATGGAAACCACTGGAGCGCACATCAGTGTGATGAAGCACCTGACAGACATTATTTGAAGTGTGACTGGATTTTATTTCGATTAGGCTGGAGTTTATGACTCTGGCTTCGCTATTCACGCTTGGAACGACCCAACAGGAAGTGGAACCGAGTCATTCAGAGCCCATTTCTTATCATTTACTACCATCGGTTGGGGTTTCTGTTCTCCGTACATGTTGAATTAAAGTTGGGCATCCGTTATGGGACTCTGATGTCCCCACTATGCAGACATGCCTAAAAATGACACTCCCCATCCCGTTCTCCCGAGCCACAGTGTGTAAGCCTGGACCGGACCGTTAGGACGCTGCTGGGAACGTTTGGCCAAAGCCTTGCGCACTCACTTCAATTTACTCGCGCATTAGAAGATCTAAACCCGATGATTTCTCAAGCCAGGCTGTGACTCCAGGAGCTTTAGGCCTGATTTACCCCTCCTGACAATCCTGTCCGAGTCCCCGAACCGCCTCGATAATAACAAACGGGTTTAAGAGGAGGAGAGCAGGAGAATGAGGGATGTTTTGAGACGCTACGGTTAACAGATTACGATTACCGGTTCAATCTCGCCTGCAGTTTTTGCTAAAGAACTGCCGATAGTGAGATCACGTGATGACGTCTTGCACGTTTGTGATTTGAGGGAAGACCTAAGTGGCGCTTGCAACATCAAGGTCATGGGTTCGATTCCCAGGGAAAGCAAGAACTGATTAGAATGTCAATGTGTTTCTTGAATGCGATATAAAAGCGTCTGATGAATCAGAAACGTTGGCGTCACTCAAGGCTTTAGTCAAATTACATCTCTGTGCGCTGACACTGGATGTGTGAATCAGCGGTAAACCGTTTCGTATCAATATTGAAACAGTGGACGTGTGGAAAGCCGTTTGTGAGATGGATCTTGCGTTCAGAGGAGTTTCAGGCCTGTGTTTAGAGCTGCTGGCGCATCATTTCCCGTTTGATGCGTGTTTTCTAGCTCCACCAGACAGTGTTTTTCATACATTCACAGCCAATCGTGGCGGAAGACTTGAAGACCGTTAGAGCCGGCTGGAGACGTTCAGTTTCTGAACATTTTTTAGAATAAGATGATGTGGTTCAATTGTGATTCATTTCTGTGTTTGTTTAATCTGTCATTGTGATGATTATATTTTACGAACTGCTGTTTTCGCAAGCGCGTCACAATCATCGTCTAATCCGACGTTTTGTGGCGTGGAATTAAATCGGTGGTGTTGAGGGTGAAGTTATTACTTTTGCAAGTAATGCATTGCTACTCAATACACAGGAGAGGCGTTGCTTTTCCATTTACACTAAAATATGAAGTGCTTTCCCCATTTAGCATCAACTGTGATTCATTTAAATTTACACAACATACTTTATGCATTTAATCTCACTTTATTAACGATGTCTTTTGACGACGAACCGTTTGAAGAAGCTTTAAACGCAATACTGCAATGCATTACTTTTAAAAGTAACTTTCCCCGACACTGTAAACCATTTGATTTCTGTAACAAAAGTGATTTGTGGGGAAATAAGGATGATCTTGTGTGAAATCGACCTCCATAAACGTCCTGCTGTGGTTTCCAATCATTGAGCGTTTACTGTGTAAATCACTTCGACTGATCGTTCCTGTATGGTTTTTCTTAAAAGTTTGCATTGATTTCTTTAAGATTAATGCCATGACCAAACCGTTCTGAGCTCAGTATCTCATGAGGACAGTGTTCGATGTCATTTCGTCTGGGCCGTTTAGAGTTGTGCAAGGCCTTCTGGGTAATGTTGGTATTTATTAAGAGGCTTAACAGTCATAGTTTAAGTGATGACTTTATTCTTCTTTTGTACATAAAAAGGCAAGACGCCGCGTTGTTTTGGGGTGGCGTACGTTACGTTGAGCTGTGGATGAAGGTGCGATCACCTGTTCCGCTAGGAAGCATGTTAAAAACATTGCACTTTAATTAACTCAAATGTCTTTTGATGATCGAGTAGGAATTTTGTTCCAGTTATTTAGTAACTCACTGCCAAATGTATTTTAACGAGAGGCGGATGAGTTTGTCACGTCTTTGTTGTGTGAAACGAAACATTTTCAGAAATGCCGTCACTTTTCAGTAATATTGTATGGTTATTATAAAATAAGCTGAAGAAATCCTCACTTAGCATAATGAAATCTGAAGAGTTGCATACTGGAAATGTGTTTGTATTTGATGGTAACGTGTTTCTGATTGGCTTTTACATGGTGTCGATATTTAAAGCTCTTGCTCGCAAAGAACGATATTGAGGAGTAGAAAGTAGAAAGTTTCCCAATGTTTTTTTTTAAGTGTTCTCAAACAATATTCCTGTGCACAGCTGTAGCATAGCAAGTTTTGTTGTTTTTTTAAGTGAAACTTTTGATATTGTACAACACGGCTCTCCAGTTCTGATACCTTTGAGAACGACCTTAAAATGTATATTTTTCACTCTTTTTGTATCGTAACATCAATGCATACAGTCACGGAGAAATTCTGCATTGCTTGTGTTGGATCGACGGATAAAAGGAGAAGTGAAACCCTCTTAAAGACTTTTCTGGACATGTTGAAAGCGATGCTGGAGAAGGAAACGTGCCGGACTCTCGGACAGGTTCATCTGACCCGGAGCCGTTCCTGAATCCCTGTGTTTTCCACGGCCGCTCAGGAGCCTCCAGTGTTTGTGTGTTCGCTTATTCACCGCTATGAATAATAATGATAACAGTAATAACAATGCTGATGTTAACGATGGTGTGCATTTTTGAAGCTGTAATACTGACTGAGGTTTAATAAGATATTTACAGTGTATTTGTAGCAGTTTTCCCCTAAATAAAATACAGATGCACCCGTCTTGAACGGCCTTGTCCTTTGGTGTAAACAGATTCTGCATAAACCATTTGGGGAATGAAAGGGGTTTAAAACACAAATGGGGAGAATCTTTCAGTGTCATTATAGAGGCTCTCGATTGCAGCCGTTTACATGAAAACACAAACCTTTTTCTTTTGCATTGTTCACATATAGACAACATTGTCAAAACAGTCCCCGTTCACACAGATCTGCTCAAACGCCTAAAGTCGCTGTATTTTGCCTCCAGGCCACTAGATGGCGATGCCATTTTGTAAAGAAAATATAGCTCGAACATGCATGATGTCACCAGATTTACTGATGTAAACATTGACCAATACAATAATTCTTCATATTTGAAAGCGATAACTGATAAATTCCTGCATCTCAAAGAGTAGAGAGCAACGCTTGCAACATCAAGGTCATGGGTTCAATTCCCAGGGAAAGCAAGAACTGATTAGAATGTCAATGTGTTTCTTGAACGCAATGATAAAAGCAGCTGATAAATGATGAATGTGAATGAAATCATAGGTTGATTATTTTCACTATAACCAGACTTCTGTCTTAGTCTGTTCCCCATGTTAAATCACACACTGTAATTGCATCATGAAATCAGAACTGTAAAGTCTCTTGCATAAAAAAAAGCCAATTATGATTGATTTTGTTTTTATGTGGCATTAATGGGCAGATCGATTTTAAGACTCAAAGAATAGCAAAGAAAGCAGTGGAGAAGCGATCAAAACGAGTGAAAACAAGTGTGAAACATGCGTCAGATCATCAACAACTGAGTCCGAGACGCTTCAGAGCCGGGGATGTGTGAGAATCATCTCATGCATGATATAAAAGGCATTTGTTTTCCTCCGGAATGAATCCTGCTCAATGCATCTGTAAGTAGAAGCGAAACATAAACACGCATCGCCTGATATTTCTGTGACGTCACGAGAAGACTATATAAACTCTTCTGGCATAAACATGAGGAAATCTTATTTCTAATAGTGGCACAGCGTTACATTTCCTGGAACTAATTTTACCCTGAGCTCGTCTACATTTATCCTGTCAAACAGATGCGGGCAGATATTTGTTCGGAGCAGCCGCTGGGATTTACAGGATATTTTCCACACTGAGTGTTGGCTGAATATTAATCTCAAGCTCCGACGGGCCGCTGACAGTGACGCGCTGCACTTGTTACCCGCTTATATCCCTCCACCCAGAACAGGTGCAGCGCTCGCATTCAGAGGCCGCTTTCATTGCGTTTGCATTTCACGGCATGACCTTTGACCTCTGAGATCCAGTTGTGACCTTGTCTCTCGTGTTTGTGCACTTTCTCCCGAGGCTTCAGCTATAGAATATACGCATCTTCTTACATGAGATGATTCAATGAATAAACCAATCAATGAGCAAACAGTGTTGTGGTTGAAGGCATATGAAATATCCAATAAAAGTGCTGATGAAGTGTTCTGGATGGGAAAAGTTCAGTCGCTTGCATGATCTTCTGATCGGTTGATAATGCGTTTGAGGAAATGATGTACAAATGATGTCCAAGTTGATATAAGCCTGGATTCCTTCGACTGAAGTCTTTGAGAACCCACATAAGTTTTGACGGCTCAGAGAGAGTAAAGTCATGAGCAAACCAAAAACCCTCTACAAAACAATGACATCTCATTCACAAACAAACAAATAAACAAGATTCAAATCAGTCATTTTCCCAGACAATAAGATTCACAAAAGTAAAAGACAAAACTCACGGTTGAGCAGCAAACCAAAGGTTTCTCAAGCCAGGATTCATAAGACAAGTGAAGTGACTTGATGGAAACTCAAACTGAATCCCTTTCTCACTCTCTACTTCCTGTTTTATTTAAGATGGAGGGGATGGTGTCCCCTAGGGGCCGGGGTGAACATAACGCTCATAAATCACCTGTGACTAACTATTACAGTCTATTAATCCTCTAATGAGAGTTACTTGACATGTAGTTGCAAAGTTACTTGTAGTTAATATACTTCTTTTTCACGAGGGTCTGCAGAACAAACTTGGACATGAACTCTGTGTGATCTCAGTGCCATTAACAGGGAATATATATCAGAATACTGGATTCTCCAATTACCCCCAGCTTATATTCTCGTCATAAATCATGTTAAAGATTATGTTACATTTTATGCATCCAAATACACATCTTAAACCATATTAGTTAACTTAATATGCAGGCTTTTAAATGACTTTTGAAAATGCTTGATTGAGTAATGGATGCTTTCAGTGACTGTGGTGATGATCATTAATGCTGTGCTTCAGGCAGAGGGCGGCATTGCTCTCTGATCATGCTGCAATAAACAAACACTGAAGACCAGAATGAAGACGAGGAGAGGCCTATGCCTATTAATTAGATATTAAAGCCTACAATTAAAGGGGCTTTCTGTAGGAATTTTCACGTATTAATTGCTTTTTTATTGCCAACGTCTGAACAGCTGGAAACTTTAAAGTACAACCTACTTTCTAGGTTGCCAATGAAAGCCTGTAGACTTTTTAAGTGAAGGACTTTGCTGGGAAATCATTGCAGTTTCATGATCAGACAGGAATAATAATCTATACACAAAAAAGTGGAGTAAAGAAAAATCAATGTCAAAACTAAGGTTTCATCCTAAGCATAGTACGGAAACTGCCTTACTGAGAGCGACTATTGATCTGCTTATGGCTGCTGATGGCGGATCCTTATCCATTCTTGTTTTGCTTGATTTGAGTGCAGCTTTTGACACTATTTCACACAATGTTCTGTTGAACCGATTACTGGTGATTACTGGTACCACTGTTAATCCTCAGACCTGGTTCACTTCATATCTTTCAAACCGTACACAGTTTGTACAACTAAAAAAAATTCAATCCCAACCTTCTTCTGTTAGCTGTGGTGTCCCCCAAGGTTCTGTCCTCGGTCCTTTATTGTTCCTAATCTACCTTCTCCCACTTGATAATATTTTCTAAATCTCAATTATATCTAATATAATTAGATATTTTTTTAGATATTAATATAATTAGATAGATATTTTTATAATTAATCATTATACAATATTGATTAATATCAGTAATATTAAAAATGAGTTTTATTTATGGTTTATTGCCATTGTTATGTACTGTTATTCATTAATATTGTTCTTGTTGTTGTTTCTTCTTGATGTATGGTGACCTTGGGTGACTTGAAAAGCGCCTAAAATAAAATTTATTATTATTATTATTATTAATAGGCGAACCCCTCGAAAATCAATGCATTGCAAATTTCCCCTTTGCAAGTGGTTTCCTCCTTATAAAAATCCCCCATTATCTTTATTGGAGATGTAAACACTGCACGCATTTGCAAAAATCCTAGAGAAAAGAAGGTAAAACACAGTCATTGAAACTGAAGGCGTGCGGATTGTTTGTTTGAACATGTGGAGGCAGGAGACGATGGAGAAACACATGGCCAGGGGTTCACTCACTTAATTACCAGATCTCAATAGAGTCCCGACAGCCTTCTTTTCTTTGGAGAATGGGGGAACCCCAGCCCGTCGTACACCCAAAAACCTTCTATACAATTGGCGGTTGCCGGGGAAATGCCTGGCTTTAGAGGAGCTCTGGGATGGTCTGGGAGTGCAGGGTGACGCTGGGAAACTTGGAAACATGCCGGCTCACCCAAACCTGCCTGGAAGCACCTGCCGAGAGACCTCACGCAACCGCAGGTGGAGAGCGGCTCTGCGTTCGTATAAATCCCCGGCGCTGACGTCTTTAGTGGCGTTCTTGCTCGGAGCATCCCATGCATCCACGACACACGCACATTGTTCACAGAGCAGTTGTTTGAATCTGTATATGCATGGAGCTTCAAGAGCAGGTGTTGCAGTGATCGCCAGCTCATTACCGACAGCGAGCTCGGGCCCTTAAGTGTCTCCATCAGCCTTTTTGTTAGAAAGTTTGAGGGCCGACCTGCTTTGACCCCGTTTGCTCCAACAAGAGCGGGACACGTTTGCACAATACGATTGTTCACAGGAGTTCTCCTCTAAGACTGAGTCTTTGTGCTCAAACTTCTCCTTCATGCCCAAGATGACCTATTTGTGTCTTAAATCTCAATTTTTGAGTTTTAAAGACAACAAATGCTATTTAAGAAACAGCAACAAGTCGTTGATTTGTATTTACATTTATATGCATTTATCAGATGCTTTTATCCAAAGTAACTTGCATTGCATTCAAGAAAGTTCTTGCTTTCCCTGGGAATCAAACCCATGACCCTGATGTTGCAAGCACTACTGGTTAAGCTAAATTATATTATATTTAAATATATGTGATGTTTTCAGGTGAATCTGACCAACCCTTGTGAACAAAGTGCTTTTATTATGAAAATAATATACATAATTAAGTGTGAACTTAATGTAATGTTCTTAGTACAGAATTGCATGTTATTCACAAATAAATAAAAAAATTCTTAAAATCCTATCAAATGCAATAAATCTCACTGAAGTGCCTTGAAACGCGCAGCATTATTCAGTGCATCGACATTTCCTCTGAAACAGGAAGTGAGGGTGGGGCATATCGAACAACTCCGCCCATTTTTTAAACAGCTAATGGAGTTTAGTTTACATCACAGTTCAGAGCTGTTGATCTACATAAAGCCGCAGTTTCCTCCTGATCTCTAACCGTTTCTCCTCCATCTCTCTCTGAAACACATGATTGTGTGCAGAACTCAAACGGGTGGATGTGTTTCTCCATCACATGATCCGCTCTGGTCTGTCGAGTCTCTGGATCTGCGGCGCTTCACTGACACTAACGTCAACCCAGACTTCATTCCCCCAATCAAAGATATTCCCACTGTCTGAATCTCTCTATATAGTGACTATGAGCCGCTCATCATGAAGGAAACATGAACGAGTGTCTGAGCTCTGTTTGTAATGTAGGGGGCGGGGCTTCAGATTCTAGAGAGCATGTGATTGGACAGGAAATCTGATGTGCTTTACACTAGATAACAGTAAGGCTAGCACATTCATACTAAAACCTGAAAAACTGCTATTTTGATTTCATGGTAACTTCAAATGCGTTCATGCACGTCTTTCAAAATAAAAGTCTTGTATCAGAAAAACATTTAGACTTGCTGTTGCTGTTGTTACTTTGACTCCATGGGCCACGAGTTGAGCAAATCTGGGCTAGAGCAAGTGTGAGATTTATGGCCTGGCTGAAGTGCTTGATGTGCAGCAGCAACACAAGAGAGACGCCGTGCTTTAAGCGCTGCCACAACTTGACCTCAGAGGTTAAAGGGCACGCACATGCAGTGACGGTCAACCTGTGGAGGAAAACAAGCCTAGATTGAGGCTGGAAAATAGGGTGGGGTTGCTGGCTGACTGCTAAATGTTGCACCTGTTCTGGGGAACTTATTTTCCACAACAAGTGGACAGATATAACCGGGCAGAAGAGCACAGGGTAACAAGTGCAGCGGTACTGTCAGCGGCTCGTAGGAGCTTGATATTTATACACAGCCAACACTCAGTGTGGAAAATATTCTGTAAATCTCAGCGGCTGCTCCGAGAGCCCCAGTAAAAATATCCCCCTGGAGCCGGATAGCATCCGCTTAATAGGCTAAATATAGACCAGCTCTGTCTTATGGGCGGCTAAAAGTAGCAGAAGGAATTGTAATTGTGTGCCACTATGTAATGCGGTTGCATGCTCTCTATAAACAGAATTCTGTATTTTTACAACATTGATATGCCAGATATGTTTAATCACACCCTGTGATCACGCTTCACACACGTCTCGTTCTGAGAGCTTCGGCCAAACGAGATGTACGGAAACCGTTGTTTTTCATTTAGTCTTACAAGTATTCTCTATTCAATACATGGGTGAGTGATGTGCCAGTCTTGGTTATTCATTTAGATAAAAATGTGCTTCACACACACAATTGTTACTGTGGTAATTACACACGCACAACTACAATCAAATATTACATCAAACACTCTGGAGAATCAACAGCAGAAACACAGGCCATCGAACTGACTGAAAAACTACTGAAATACGGCGGAAACCAGATGCAGGTGAAAATAATGCTCAACTATACAAACCAACTAAGACATAAAAAGTAACCAGGCAAACCAAAGTTACAGGAACTAAAGGAAACGGAACAGAATTTCACAATGAAAGAAAACGTTAAGCGTAACAACAATGGCTTGAATGCTTCTCTTCTGCGGTGAGCTTTCAATTAATTCAATACATAAAGCATAAATTCAAATGTTTGTATAGCATACAGTCAAAAAATGTCAGGGACATTAATCCGAACGGATATCGGCATGAAGGGAAAGCCACATAAACAATTTAATTCTTCGCAAGCCCCCCAAAAAAATAAAAAAATAAAAAATGTATATATATATATATATATATATATAGTAATGCCTTGAGATACGAGCATAATCCGTTTCAGGACGAGCTTGTAACTCGAGTTGCTCGAATCTCAAATCATTTTTTCCAAAAGAAATACGAAATTAGGAGAAAAAAATTATCCGTTTCGGCCCTCTAAAAAACTCCCTTATTAGTGCTAATAATAATGGAAAAACATGTTTTTAATTGCTATAGACACACAATTATAGTATATAAGGATTCCTGTGATATAAAATAAAATGTGGTTTTAATTGTGAGTTCTTGCCTTCGAGACAGACGATACAGTAGCAGCTAATGACGATGTGCGGAGGAGGAGGAGGAAGAAGAGGAGGAGGGATAACGTATATAACACAAACACAATACAGAAGTGTAGTGTTTCTTCAGTGTTGTGCGTTTGATAGACTCAGAAGCTCATATTGATTATTATTGAACACTCATAACTCGTGCTGCTCCCAGCTTAATACTGGTGAATCACTCGTTGCCCCCGGTAACCCCCGCTGTAAAACCAAGCTGCCTCTAGTGGAGATCATATGCAATTACCCATAAATGAGGAGCTTGAGCTGCTGCGAGTGCTGAACACCTCTAGCGTCTGGAAGCTGCTCGTATCTCAAATATTTACTCGTATCTCAAATATTTACTCGTATCTCAAATATTTACTCGTATCTCAAATATTTACTCGTATCTCAAAGCAAAATGCTCGAAGGCTTGCTCGTATCTCGTTATACTCGTATGTCGGGACGCTTGTAAGAGCGATCTCAAGATCTCAACATTTTTAAATAAGTCTGAGTAATGATGCTGAACTTTCAGCTTAACAGGAATAAATGGATAAATTATATGCTGACTTACTGTGTGAGAAACACTTATTACTAGGATCAATGTGAAACATGAAACAATCTTCTCTGTTATTGTTGTTTGCCACTCTTTATTCAGAGGGAATCCAGAGACGGAGTAACTAATCAAGAAATGTCCCAAGCCCTATTTGCCAAGTTGGCGCTTGCAACATCAAGGTCATGGGTTCGATTCCCAGGGAAAGCAGGAACTGATTAGAATATCAATGTGTTTCTTGAATGCGATGATAAAAGCAGCTGATAAATGCAGGAGTGTGAGGCTGTGATTGAGACTGACGGCACTGGTTTGGACACACAGGTGGAAACGGAGAGCGCTGACTCATTCGGGCTGTTGGAAACTCTCTGGATTCCAGAGGCAGGCGGGAACGGGAGCCGTCCTTCTCCATCTGCTCAGAAATAGCGTCTGAGGATCTATTTTGGCCCGTCTGAAGCGGTGCAGCGCCGGCGCAGGCCCCCTCACCCCTGACTACAGTGTATTCTTAGGCTTTTGTGGAGTCACAGTGACTATAGTTAGACGCGTCGGCGTCGGCTGGTGGAGACGTCATGGAGCAGGTAGTGACAGGGTGAAGATCACGTCTGCGCTGAGGCCTGCCGTTTATCCTGCTCTTCCCAGCCGCTGCACGGCTAACATGAATCCTGCATGCGGAGAGAGGAATGAGACGCATGTGGACTCAGTGAAGGTTTGCTCATGCCGGCTCCAGTCAGGATAAACCATCAGATTCCAGTCTGTGTCATGCAGACGCAGCCCGACCTCTGACCTCTGACCTCTATTGTCTCTTAAAATGGGACTGTTGGTGCTTCGATCTGTCAAAGTTTTCAAGTTTGACCCAATGCATCTCTGTTGTTCAGATTCCCGCTGCCGCTGAAGCGAAAGAGAACTCCGCGTTGGAAAAGTGTTGTTTTTTAATCAGTGATCAGACAAACGATACAGTTCGTTCAGATTAAAAAAACAGGTCTATTTTGTCTGAAATCGCCTCAATGCTCGTCAACAGGGCTGTATTTGAGAGATCAGCATTTACAGCGATGACGAAACCATAGTGGACATTATCAAGTGCACTCTTTCAATCCCACAATGCACTGTGAGTGTGACGTGTCGATTGAAGTCCTATGTCTGACCAGAAGATGGCGCTTCATCTGAATCATCCATCCATATTAATTAATTTAATTTAATTAATAAAACATTTAAAAATTTCTGGCAATCAAATGAAGGTATAAAACATTAATCGAAATTAAATTAATAAAATTAATTAATAAATTTCTTCGTAAACAAGCTATTAAATATGAAAACTATTAAATCAATTTAATATTTAATTAAATATTAATAATTAATATAATAATAATATATAATTAATAACTTAATTATTAAAAAAGCTATTAAATATTAAACTTTCAAAAAGCTATTTTTGTGTAACCGTTTTTCTCTCACTCATACACACAATCCTTTTACTCTGTCCGATATACATTTTTTTCTGCATCTTTTCTTTTGCTCATTAATAAACGTTCAACTTTCCTGTGTGTCTAACTGTAGAGAGCAGCGCTTGCAACATCAAGGTCATGGGTTTGATTCCCAGGGAAAGCAAGAACTGATTAGAATATCAATGTGTTTCTTGAATGCGATGATAAAAGCAGCTGATAAATGATGAATGTTTGATTGATAATGTCCAATCTTTGGGTTAATTGTAACCCAGCAATAGTCATTTATAGTTGAGTAAATCAAATATTAAGTCAAACATTTAACCAGTGGGCTGTTTTTTTAACCCAGCAGGTTCAGAGTAGAAGCACATGGGCAGTTTCAAACAGGACACGTATTATAAAAATATTATTTATTGTTTGCTTAGAAATTTCTCCATTACAAAACCTGAAAAACCATCAATAGAAATTATAGATGCTTAGAAAACCCATCAGCTGGAAGTGCTGCAGGCTCACACTCACACACACACTCAGCACACAGTGATCGGTGCCAGCTGAAGCATGTTTGCCCGCGGCTGGCATCAGCACATCGGGCAGCAGCCGGCCTCCTCATGCTTGCTCAGGAGCGACGTTCTGGAGAAGGTTTTGAAGCAGCGTCGGCACTGGTATTTCTTGATCTCGGAGTGTGTTTGCAGATGCGCTCGCAGGTTTGAGCGATCAGCGAACGCACGGCTGCAGTGCGAGCAGGAGAACGGCTTCTCACCTGAAATGTAGGTTATACTGCATTATAATGTTGCATAAATGACCAGTTCAAATGCATTATGATATTCTTGCTGCATCTGAAACTGGTCTGAATGTGTAACAGCGTATTATAACTGTGCTCGCAATTATTCATGAGACCCTACAATGCATTATAAGATGCATAATTAATGCATTAAAGATACTCCAATGATGCACAATTTATAAAGCATATATATACAGTGGAGTTGGGTTTTGTCGACGGCCTCCGGGGTTGCAAAAAAGCATCGAGATAACAGTTTATCGAGATAACCCATATAACATATATTACATATATTTTCCCACATATAACCCGCAGAAGCAGATAATCCGCACGCTAATATAGCCAGCGGGTTTTGTGTAAAAAATCGTTGGCATAACCTGCACCCATAGATTGATGAACTTTGTGTAAGATCACATTTCGAATTTCGAATGTCGCTCGTATGACGTCAATTATCATAACTGTTCAGCTCGTACACAGTGCTTGAGCGCAAAATTCACACAATAAAAACACAATTCAGAATCAGAACAAAAAGAAAAAAGCAGTCTCTCCCGCTGCGCTCGTCCCTATAAGAAGCGTGTTGTGTTGATCATCGGATGAGATGAGAAGAGCCCGCCCTCATGCAGCACAGCCAATCACGTCTTCTTGCATGATTGACAGGTCAGACAGCCTATCAGCGCAGCTGTCAGAGTGACAGTACAAGCGCCAGAGACAACAACCCTCACAAGAACAAAAAATGAACATTTATTGATGTACATGATGTGAGTTATTAAATGAGAATGTACATGCTCGAGTTAGTGTCTTTTTACACAGCAGTGTTGCCGCGATTTGTTTGATGAAGCGATCGGCATTCATCTTAAAAAATGTACATACACTGTACTGTGTGTGTTTACTAACAACAAAAGGAGGTGTTTAGTTTTCTCTTAACACCTCCAGACATTTTTAGAAGAAAAAAAACAGAATATCTACAGCGTGTTTTCCCTCAGACGAGATCAACGACAGGGAGTGAACCGTGAGCGGACCGCGATCCTCGTGCAACGCAAACTCAGCGCATGCGCATGAACTAGGTATGCAGTTAGTCACGAAATAACCATGTGAAGTGGCGAATTTGTCCTTCTTTTGTGCTCGAGATAATAGGGTTTGGTGACATAACAGAATCGACATAACCCACAAGAAAATACTAAGAGAAATAGGGAGTTTGGCGGTTCCACTTCAAAAACGTCGACATAATAGTATTGGCGAGTTAACCGTGACTCGAGATAAGTGAACTCCACTGTATATATATGTTTCAGAGAGAATCTGACACCAGTTATTTTCAGTGTGTCGTTCCACTCCTGCATTGTTTGTTTTCTTCCAGAAAACACGAAAGGAGATTTTTCAGAGACACAAGGAAAGTGTGTGATGATTTACACTGCCAACCTCCAAAAAATTCTAAACATCCCAAAAATGTGTGTGTATTTCTTTGTGTGTGTGTGTGTGTGTGAGAAAGAGAGAGAATGCGCAGGGTTTGTGTGAGTGTAAATGTGTGTGTGTGTGTGTGTGAGAGAGTGTGTCAATGACACATTTAAAGGCACTTTTTTAATTCAGCGTCTCAGGATTAGAGACTGCGGACAGGAAACTGACTCTGTTCACGCGGCTTCAGATTCATTTATGAAGCTTTTGTGATGATATGAAAATATGACACAAGACTCTTAAAAATAAAGCTTCTGCATTGGCATCGACGGTTGTGTGAAGAACATCGATTCTGTATAGAGATTTTTTTTATTAAAAAACAATTTTCATACTAAGAGAAATGATTGAAGAACTGAAAGAATGAGCCAAGGCTTCTATGGCAGCCCTTTATTTGTAAGCGTGAAGGAGGAGAGAGTAAAGTTCACCTGTGTGTGTGCGGATGTGTCCCTGCAGCAGCCAGGGCCGGGAGAAGGCTTTCCCGCACAGCTTACACACACACGGCAGCGTGTGTGTGCGGATGTGCATCTTCAGCGCTCCCAGACTCACGTACTCCTTCTCGCAGTATTTGCAGCTGAAGAACTTCTGCCACTGACAGTGGAGCGGCCGCTGGCTCGGGAAGCTCGGGAAGCCCAGGAAAGCTGTCTGGCAGTCGAAGCATTGCTCCTGACGGACCGCTCGGTCTCTGTGGGAGCGCTGGAACGGCTCCAGCACCGGGAGAGCGCCGGACGTCACGGGAACGCCGTACGACTGACCGTCCGCCGGCTCAGACCGTCCGCACATCCCGGAGCTGAATCCCACGGGATGCAGGGCTTTCAGTTTGGAGCCTGAAGATTCAACATGAATCATCTCTGCAGAGACACGAAATGCACAAGATCAGATAAAACCGTGTGCAACTCAGTCAGTAGAGAGCAGCGCTTGCAACATCAAGGTCATGGGTTCGATTCCCAGGGAAAGCAAGAACTGATTAGAATGTCAATGTGTTTCTTGAATGCGATGATAAAAGCAGCTGATAAATGACACATCCGTACATTTACAGTAAGGCGGTTATGTCAGGTTTGGAGAGACCGAGGACTCAAGTGTAAGGAGGACAGGGCTTTATTGAACAAAATGAAACAAAACTCAAACATAAACCTTGACTTGACTTGACCTGATAATGACTAGATATAGGGTGACAAAATAACGACGCAACACGGGACAGCAAACATGAGGAGATTACATACACACAGGAGGAAGGGTAATTGATGAGAACACAGCTGGGAGAAAATCAAACGTAAGCAGGGAAACAAGGTGTGAGGGTTACACATTAACAAAACATGAACATGCAGCCAATGCGAACATGCATCGAAAACACAAACCGCGTGCTCACAACACTACACACAGACCCGAGAGAACGTGGCTCGAGCAGAGCTGGAACCGTCCGCGCCCACTCACAACACAGAGCGCACGAGAACAAAGAACCACTCGGCTCGCGCGCTCAAGACGAGGACGAACACACAGGTCATGAATGTCCGAATCCCGACAAACCGAAACCAGACAAGACCAGCCTCGGGATCGGACATCACAACCCGCACACAAGACGTTACACAGACATGCGTGTACACACATCAAACACGAGACATTACGGTAGCGTCAGAGTTCTGCCACAACAAACCAAGAAATGACCAGACCGAATGCGGCAGAATCCTGACAGGTTATTGATTATTTAATACAATTAATGGAAAATTGACATATTCAACCTTATGCATTTTATTTGTGATGATAACGCAACGAAACCTGTCATAGAAAGAAATTATGAACGTGCAAAAACAAGAGCTTTTTGATTTTCTGTGTATTTTCCCCCTCTTTTTTGTATATTAAGATACAACCTGTAGCTGTAGCTTCTGTTTCTGTTCAATAATTTGGTCAGATTATAATTGGTAAGAATAAAGATTAGTATTTTGTTCTTCCCCATTTTTGTAAATCTTCTCCTGTGGCAGAAATGAGTTTATGTGAAAACAATGAGGTTTCATTAATTAATGCATTAACTATAATTAACTAACAATGAGCAATTCGATATTTATTATCCTTGTTAACATCAGTTAATAAAATCACAGCTGCTGATTGTCAGTTTATTTCAGATCCATTAAATAATATTTACAGATACAACTTTTGATTTAATAATGTATTAGTAAATATTGAAATTAACATTAGAAAAGATGATCAAATCCTTTAGAAGTGTTAAAGTTAACAAATCGAACCTTATTGTAAAGAGATGGATGGATGGATAGATAGATAGAAAAAGCCCTTCTCTCTCTCTTTCTTCCTGCTGAATTCCACCTTCTTCATCCTTCATCACTTCATCTTTCTCTTCATCACTTCATCATCTTTCTCTTCTTCTCTTGTGTAATTATCATGCATCACATTAATCAAAGCACTTCCTCTAAAACTCTCACTGTAAGACAGTTTTCGCCACAACTGAGATTAAAACATTTTGTAAAATTTGTAATAATTTGCACCTTCAGAATTAAAATTATAATAATTATAAAATCAAATTTTAGCGTAAAGTTACAATATTTCAAAACACGCAAAGGCATTTCTCCCCTCACATTCCTTCATATTTAATTTAATTCAACCACAAAAAGTAAATGACAGTGATATTATTAAAGAATATTAATGCAAAAGAAAAATCAGTAATATTCACTAGGCAAAGCCATGTGAATGATATGAAATAGATAATAACCGTGTTTGAGTGAGTCCAGCTCTCCATAATCCGGCTTCCTGTGCGCGAGCTGCTGCTTCACCAGGAAAGACCTCGGCATGATGGACAAACTCCTGAGCGCGTGCACGAGCTGAGCGCGAGACTGAGAGTGTTGAATGAAGAGCTGATGTGCGGAGAGGAGAAGAGAGAGGGGGGAGAGGGGGGCAGGAGAGAGAGAGAGAGAAAGAGAGGAGAGAGAAAGAGAGAGGGGGGGGAGGCAGGAGAGAGAGAGGAGAAAGAGAGAGGAGAGAGAAAGAGAGAGGGTCAGGTGCAGCTGGACATCATTAACCAATCAGAATCAAAGGACAAGTGTGAGGGGGCGGGCCATGCTCGTCCCCGCGAACAGGTGCGCGCAAGCTTTATTCTGGTTCAGATTTTCACACATGACAACATGTTCATACTTAACATGAGGAGAAGCAGATCAATAGGGTTATAAAATAAATAAATCCTTAGATTTCAGTCTGTTGTAATGTCCTTTCCTCACAACAGAATTAGTTATATTAATTAGTTATATTATAAGTTATATTAATTATTATAAGTTATATTATAAGTTATATTAATTAGTTCATAAAGTAGTTGACAAAGTTATTAAGTAACTTACTTAATAAAGTAGCTAATTATTTTAATCTAAGAGCTGAACTCTAATAGAGACCACCATAACATTTTCATCACATTAATGAATATATATTAACTTCAGTTACTCTTTGTCTCAAACTTATATAATCTTCCCATATTTATCTGTTACAAAATAGTAACACAACATCCCAACATGCATCTTTTGTCGCAGATAAAAGCTTTACACACTCTCACCCTCACACACACACACACACGCTTTTAAATGTCAGAGAAATGCTGAGTTGGTTGAGTCCACAGTATCTGTTGCTGCCCTCTTGTGTGTCATCAGGGAACTCACACAAGCATCAAGTGTGTGTGTGTGTGTGTTAGAGGATAAATCCTCAAAAAGAACTGAACTTGTTTAGTCTCTAAAAAAACTCAGCTTTTTTAGTCTCAAAAAAGAACTCAAGTTGTTTAGTCTCAAAAATAACTCAGCTTGGTCTTCTCAAAGAACTCAACTTTAGTCTCAAAAAGAACTCAACTTGTTTAGTCTCAAAAAGAACTCAACTTGTTTAGTCTCAAAAAGAACTCAACTTGTTTAGTCTCAAAAAGAACTCAACTTGTTTAGTCTCAAAAAGAACTCAACTTGTTTAGTCTCAAAAAGAACTCAACTTGTTTAGTCTCAAAAAGAACTCAACTTGTTTAGTCTCAAAAAGAACTCAACTTGTTTAGTCTCAAAAAGAACTCAACTTGTTTAGTCTCAAAAAGAACTCAACTTGTTTAGTCTCAAAAAGAACTCAACTTGGTCTCCTCTAAAAGAGCTCAACTTGTTTAGTCTCAAAAATAACTCAACTTGGTCTTCTCAAAAATAACTAAACTTTAGTCTAAAAAAACTCTGGTTAGTCTCCTCTAAAATATATCAACTTTAGTATCCTCTAAAAAAGCTAAACTTGTTTAGTCTCAAAAATAACTCAACTTAGTCTCAACTAACCAAGTTGAGCTCTTTTAGGAGAGACTAACCAAGTTGAGCTCTTTTTGAGAAGACCAAACAAGTTGAGTTCATTTAGAGACTAAAATTGCAAAAGGTTGAGATTGCCGCCACTCGGTTAGTCCCCTCTAAAAGAGCGCCACTCGGTTAGTCTCCTCTAAAAGAGCGCCACTCGGTTAGTCCCCTCTAAAAGAGCGCCACTCGGTTAGTCCCCTCTAAAAGAGCGCCACTCGGTTAGTCCCCTCTAAAAGAGCGCCACTCGGTTAGTCCCCTCTAAAAGAGCGCCACTCGGTTAGTCCCCTCTAAAAGAGCGCCACTCGGTTAGTCCCCTCTAAAAGAGCGCCACTCGGTTAGTCTCCTCTAAAAGAGCGCCACTCGGCTAGTCCCCTCTAAAAGAGCGCCACTCGGCTAGTCCCCTCTAAAAGAGCGCCACTCGGTTAGTCCCCTCTAAAAGAGCGCCACTCGGCTAGTCCCCTCTAAAAGAGCGCCACTCGGTTAGTCCCCTCTAAAAGAGCGCCACTCGGCTAGTCCCCTCTAAAAGAGCGCCACTCGGCTAGTCCCCTCTAAAAGAGCGCCACTCGGTTAGTCCCCTCTAAAAGAGCGCCACTCGGTTAGTCTCCTCTAAAAGAGCGCCACTCGGTTAGTCCCCTCTAAAAGAGCGCCACTCGGCTAGTCCCCTCTAAAAGAGCGCCACTCGGCTAGTCCCCTCTAAAAGAGCGCCACTCGGCTAGTCCCCTCTAAAAGAGCGCCACTCGGTTAGTCCCCTCTAAAAGAGCGCCACTCGGTTAGTCCCCTCTAAAAGAGCGCCACTCGGTTAGTCTCCTCTAAAAGAGCGCCACTCGGCTAGTCCCCTCTAAAAGAGCGCCACTCGGCTAGTCCCCTCTAAAAGAGCGCCACTCGGTTAGTCCCCTCTAAAAGAGCGCCACTCGGCTAGTCCCCTCTAAAAGAGCGCCACTCGGTTAGTCCCCTCTAAAAGAGCGCCACTCGGCTAGTCCCCTCTAAAAGAGCGCCACTCGGCTAGTCCCCTCTAAAAGAGCGCCACTCGGTTAGTCCCCTCTAAAAGAGCGCCACTCGGCTAGTCTCCTCTAAAAGAGCGCCACTCGGTTAGTCCCCTCTAAAAGAGCGCCACTCGGCTAGTCCCCTCTAAAAGAGCGCCACTCGGCTAGTCCCCTCTAAAAGAGCGCCACTCGGCTAGTCCCCTCTAAAAGAGCGCCACTCGGTTAGTCCCCTCTAAAAGAGCGCCACTCGGTTAGTCTCCTCTAAAAGAGCGCCACTCGGCTAGTCCCCTCTAAAAGAGCGCCACTCGGCTAGTCCCCTCTAAAAGAGCGCCACTCGGTTAGTCCCCTCTAAAAGAGCGCCACTCGGTTAGTCTCCTCTAAAAGAGCGCCACTCGGCTAGTCCCCTCTAAAAGAGCGCCACTCGGTTAGTCCCCTCTAAAAGAGCGCCACTCGGTTAGTCCCCTCTAAAAGAGCGCCACTCGGTTAGTCCCCTCTAAAAGAGCGCCACTCGGTTAGTCTCCTCTAAAAGAGCGCCACTCGGCTAGTCCCCTCTAAAAGAGCGCCACTCGGCTAGTCCCCTCTAAAAGAGCGCCACTCGGTTAGTCCCCTCTAAAAGAGCGCCACTCGGTTAGTCTCCTCTAAAAGAGCGCCACTCGGTTAGTCCCCTCTAAAAGAGCGCCACTCGGTTAGTCCCCTCTAAAAGAGCGCCACTCGGTTAGTCTCCTCTAAAAGAGCGCCACTCGGTTAGTCCCCTCTAAAAGAGCGCCACTCGGTTAGTCCCCTCTAAAAGAGCGCCACTCGGCTAGTCCCCTCTAAAAGAGCGCCACTCGGCTAGTCCCCTCTAAAAGAGCGCCACTCGGCTAGTCCCCTCTAAAAGAGCGCCACTCGGTTAGTCCCCTCTAAAAGAGCGCCACTCGGTTAGTCCCCTCTAAAAGAGCGCCACTCGGTTAGTCTCCTCTAAAAGAGCGCCACTCGGCTAGTCCCCTCTAAAAGAGCGCCACTCGGCTAGTCCCCTCTAAAAGAGCGCCACTCGGTTAGTCCCCTCTAAAAGAGCGCCACTCGGCTAGTCCCCTCTAAAAGAGCGCCACTCGGTTAGTCTCCTCTAAAAGAGCGCCACTCGGTTGCAACTTTCATGCAAACTTTATAAATATTAATCAGGCTTGACTAAAGTGCATAATAAACTGAACACTGAAACAAAAACAGTAAAAGTAAAATTTAATTAAAAACAAAGTATTAGTGTAAAAAAAATTTAATGCTGAAACAAGAATATAACTACATAAAAGAAATAAAAGCATACATGAGCAATGAACATTTTCAGAAGAAGGGAAAAGAGAGAGACCTGCATATCACAAAGCTTTTGAAAATTCAGTGCTTTTCATAAAACAGGTAAATTTACAGTATAATTCATGCTTTAGATCAATCTTTAATGCCGAAGTTGTAAAAAAACAAAATATACTGGGCAAACCACTCAACTTTAGTACAGACATCCTGAGCTTCTGACCCAGAGTAATCAGAACAAATATTTCATGTTTTTTTCCATTGGGAGCAGTTAATGGGAAAAAAAGATGCGTTTCTGCTTAAATTGCTCCCATGAAAACACTTAAAGAATCTTTCCTTTATGTTGACAGGTGAACAGTGCTATTTATCCAGTTCCAGCTTTAAACATTCAAAATCACCATAAAGTGAAATATAAAACTCTTGTATTTTGCACTTTTAAACCATGCCTCTTGCACAGAGAAAGATATGAGCAAAAAATAACTCCCAAAGTCTTAATCGTCTCCTCCTCCATACATGTCTGCCAGCTTCTTGAAGCGAGGGCCCCAGTCATTGATGAAGTCGTAGTCCTGGTCTCCTCCTGAGCTGGAGGAGTTGAGGGAGCTGAGCGATCCCGCATCCGAGCCTCCGCCCTCATAGTCGAACACCAGGAGGGAGTCGTAGGGAGGCGCCGTGGGGTCGTTATCCGCAGCCTTCAGATTCTACCGGACAAACAATCGGGTTACGGTCATACTTGTACGTTGCTTTAAAAAGGAATTCACTTAAGTGATGGGAAATCCCTTACATCATCAATGAAAGTGCCGATCTCGTCAGGGTTGGCAGGTCGAGGTCTATATTGAGGTGCTGGCATGAATGTGGGCGCCACGTCGTTTCTGAACACTTCAGGTCGGTTGTCCAAGCCTCGGTGAAGCACGCTCAAGTCAAAGTCCTGTGTGGAAGGAGTGTTTGAGATTAAAGCGAATGGCAAACTAGAAAACAATCTTCATCACAACAGTTGATCAGTATGCAATCACATCAAAACACTAAGAGCGGTCCTGCATTTCTTTTTGCAATGAATATTCATTAGACAAGAATCACTGCAAGTAAGCCATTAATTCAAACAATCTTTTTTAATTGACATTCACTGGATCCATTACACCTTTGACAAGTATGATCTTCAGATCCTGTCATGTATAAGCATGAAACACTTGCACAAAGTCTTTAACCACATTATTGTATTTCTGTCTTAAAGTGATTTAGAGAAAAAAAAAAATCTGACAAATGTTTCTAGTTCGGATAAACAGTCTATGGTAGTATTCAAAATGGAGTTAATCATCTTTTGAAAGCAGCATGATTCGTCAAATGAATATGCCATTAATCACATTACACTAGTAGGTGACGAGACGTGACTTAATGTAATTGAACACTTCAAGAGATTCGCTGAAAAACGCTGATTCATCCAGTAATGAAACAAGTCTTTATGAGTGAGTCACTGAATCATTCAACCAGATTTAAAAACAAAAAGAACAATTAACATCTTTTCAGAACATCTAGTAGCACATCTATAGATTGCTTACAGACTTGAGGTAACTTCACACTAACAACTTTTGGCTGAATTTTGCCTTTGCAGATAAACTCCCAAACTCTAAGACAAAGCCTCCGGATCGCAGCAGAATAGCAACTTGTTGGGTCAACGATGCTAGTTAAGGCAATGTGATCTGAGGCGGTCTTAAGCAGTCACAGATGCTACAATAGTCAAAACTCTGCGCCATCACCAGAAGATCTTGTAGTGTGAGACGCAATGACAAGATCATATGAGCAGGGTCAATGACAGTTTCATAAATTGCTAAACCTCAAACTTTGGCAATTAAACCAACTCTTAAAGAGTCATCATTCGTCAATCTCCTGGCATATCTGAGGTTCCAAAACATGGGCTCGGGAGGAGCCCAATCATTCAGTCCATTCAAAGCCAAAACTATATGACCAGATGAAACAATTATCATTGATCCTGTCAGAACAAGGCCATGTGTTGAGGTATGAGATGATTAGATGGCATGCAAAAAAATAAATAAAATCAGTTCTTGTAATCAAAGCGTTGGACGTAGACGGAATGGGCCAAAACAAAGGTCAACTTTGACAAGTTAGCCTTGCCGTAACAACTTCTCATTGTCAGAGTATTTGTAAAACAGCAAGGCTGTTGAACCTAGAATCTAGCAGTGGTCTCAGGAGGAACAGACAGTGTTGAGCACCCAAGGCTCATCGATGCACGAGAACCACCAAGGCGATCTCAAATGGTCTGAGCCAACAGAAGCTATACTGTGGTCATATTTTAATGATGTTATGGGAGGAATACATTAACAGGGTATCACACTCTGGTCTGCGGCTACGCAGCCCCATAAACAGCACTCAAAGAGCCTATGACGAGCCGGTCTAAAAGCTCGTACAGTGCATGCAAGAATTAGAACCAGACCATGAAGCAGTTGGAAGGTGGTCACCAGGTACACATCTTTAACAAAGGTTTTCCCTGGTGAAAGTGGCCTCCTTTCGGCAGGATAACGCACTTTAGTGCAAATCAATCAGTAGAGAGTGGCGTTGTAAGTGCCAAGCTCATGGGTTCTATTCCCAGGGAAAGCAAGTTTTCAATGTACCTTGAATGCAAAGAAAGTTGCTTTGGATAAAAGTCTCTGGCAAAAGCATGAAAGTGAAGGTAATTTGTTTTTAAATCCCATAGACTAACGCTGATTAAACGCCAACTGTCGAAATTCAACTTTTGAACTCATAAGCTTTTATCTGCCATGTTAGAAACCAGTCAGCAGAATCTACATCTGTGGACTTTAAACTGAGACCCTTCACACTACACGATGCACCCTGCCACACAATGTTCTGGAATGGTTTGAGGAACCTGAAGTTCTAGGTGTTACCCTGACCTCCAAATTCCCCAGATTTCAATCCATTTGAGCATCTGTGGGATGTGCTGGACCAACAACTTTAATCCACAGAGGCTTTACCTCGCAAACTACAAGAGTTGAAGGATTTTCTGCTAATATGTTGTAGAGTCTATGCTTGGGCAGGTTGGTCCCATTTTGGCAGAACGGCATATTAGGCAGATGATCAAAGTTCTGGCAGTCAGCATTGCACTGTCCCAAGGGTCCGAGTCTTCCATTTCACCATCTTTTCCTCTACACAGATCCTTTGTGTTCAGAGCTCAAGCCTCAGTTCTTTTACCAATAACCATTAAGACTGGAAGATGGTTAGGCGAACTCATGAAAACTTGCAGAGCTCACATTCACAATTAAAATAATTCCCTATTCTGGTCCCAAATTGCAGATCTATGCATGTAAAAAGCATCATGTACCATTTGTATATCTCGGTACAAGTTGTTCTTGACTTGATGGCCTTAAATATAATTAGTCTTTAAAATATTTTGTAAAGGCCAAAAGGGATACTTTACTGGAAATTACTGTACCTTGAATTAAGCGCCATACGTGCTTATTGAGGGAAAGTAGGTAACGCCATTATTTGACAGCTTCACAAACGCTTATACTGATGGTGAGCAAAGACACGTTGCGCAAAAGCAAGATCGACAACCATCACTATTCAGTTTTAAGGTTATCCCCCCCAAAAAAAAATGCAGCTACCAAAGAATCAAAGATTTTCAAATTGAAACAAACCTGATCATCTTCACCACCACCTTCCTCATCATAATAGTAGATATTGTCCCTTATGTCATCTTCAGGAAGGAGAGGTTCTTTTTTGGTACTTCTTTTCTTTCTCATGAACAGGAGCAGAAGAAGAGCAAGCACTGTGGTGTAAGGAACACAACTTAGTTAAAACAAGAAACCCTAAAGAATTCAGCAGTAAAACCGGAATTAATGAAAGATTGAAAAGGACACTAAAGGAGTTAAGGAAAACTGGATTGCTATTGATCTTAAGAAAAGAGTTCAATCACTAACTAGCATGTGATTCCTTATCTGCAGTATAAAGTATGTAAAGCAAGCATTCTGTAGCAAACACCTTGAAGACCAACTACACAGAGTTAAACATACGCATGGGAACATTTACATACATAGCAGAAGCAAGATTGCTCCCAGGATCCCGAGGACTCCAGATAGCTCCATTCCTGCTGCCCGTACACCTCTACATATGACTGACTCTCCTTCACAGTCACACACAGACGCTTTAACGCTGCTTTCCTGAGACAGTCTCCGATTATCAAAAACTCTCAGGATAACATTGTAGTCGCCCTCCTCCAATACAAGCTTTGGTTTCAGAATGATACCGGTAACTAAAATGGAGAAATTATAATAGATATGAAAACCAAGTCAGACAGATATTTCAATGTGTAAAGAATGATTAATTTGTTATTAAAACATTAGTAATTGCTCACATGTGTCATTCATCGAGATGGTCCAGTTTTTACTGGTTTCTCCTTGGGTCTCCACACTAAAGGGACCAGCAAAAGGAGGAGCATCTTTGTCCGTTATAGAGAGAAGCACTTGAGCTGCACCACGATTGCACAATTTTATTTCCCTTTCATTGATGACAGGAGCGTTGTCATTTACATCCTCCAACACAATTATCAGGGTTCCAGTGCCAGTTGCTGGAGCGTCAGCTGCACACAAGCACAGACGTTAGAGAAACAACATGCCAACAAGAACTCTTCTCTTAAACAAACACAAATTACCATCATTATCCACGGCCAAAATGACAGCTCTGTATTTGCCATCGATGACACTGGGAGATTCTCGATCCATAGCTTTCTTGACTTGAATCATTCCAGAGTCTGGAGTTACACTCAGCCAGCCGTCAGGATCAGTGAGAATCCTGTACCTGTGAGGAACCAGACACAATGTTCAGCATTATATCATTATTGTATCAGCATTGATGGTTTGATCTCAGAGGTGACAAATATAATTTGTAATATTTCTTACGTTATCTTCTGTGATTTTGCAGTGTCTGGATCAGTGGCTGTATAAGAAACTAAGTCTCCAAGCGGTGAATCTTCAAGTTTGTGAATCTCCTTCTCCTTTGGATTAAACTCTGGAGGCTCATTCACATCTAATACATTCACTGTGACTGTGGCAGTGGAAGTGGCCAAAGAACCGACAAATGGATCATCGTTCTCAACAATCACAGACAGAATGTATTTCTTGTTCTTCTCAAAGTCCAGGGGCTGAATGGAAAAGAAAGTGTCTTTTACTAAAAGTTCATCATCAACCAATTACCAGAACAAACACACGAGTAACACACAGTACCTTTACAGTGGTGATGATTCCCTCTAGCCGACTGGGTCCAGTGCTGATGTTGAAAAACCCACCCTTGTCTCCGCCAATAATCCGATATTTGGTTGACCAGGCAGAAGATTCAGGTTCATCTTCATCAGTTACTGTAAGTGTGGCCACAACAGCCCCTACTTTATTCTCTGGGACAGATACATTGTGCTAAAACAAACAGATGAATGGAGGACATAAGCATTAATAAAGTCGAAACACTTGTACATCTATATATTCAGAGCATTATAATATATTACCGTGGTTTGCTCAAACTGAGGTGCGTTATCATTGCTGTCAGTCACAGTAATAACAGCTGTGCCAGTGACTGGACGACCTGCTCCATCCATATCAGCAGCCACAACCAACAAAGTATATTTGGACCATTTCTGAAAGATTAGATGTTTTCAGGTGAGTTTCTTTACATTAAATCAATCTTCATCACTGTGAGATATATTCATAATTTCTCACCTCTTTATCCAAGCCTGCAGAATTCACACGAATGCTTCCGGTATTAGGGGTGATTTCAAACATGTTTTTAAATGGTAATTCTGGATCTTGCTTGGCAATTGAATATCTGACAACACCATTGTTCATAGTTGGATCATCAGCATCAGTTGCTGTGACTGTCATAAACTCATGACCTTCAGTGAGAGAAGAAACACTGATTAGATGTTCGAGATGAAAAACAAACACCTGCTAAAATCCATTTCATTGAGAAACTGCACCACACACTTACCTATTTCAGAAGCTTCAGGAACATTTCCATTGAATGGATTTTGTGTAAATATAGGATAATTGTCATTTTGGTCCAGCACTTTTATAATAATTTCCATTGGGGCTTCTTCTACAGGTGCACCAATTGCAGAAGCATGAGCCATAAGCTAAAGACAGGAGGAGAAATAAAGGCATATTAAGAGGCAATTGTTGCTTGAAGTCAAATGGAGTTGTATATTTAGTCCATCTCTGTTGGCTTGAGATGTTTCTTCAAGTTAAGTTGAAGAAAACTTTCATAGACAAAATTAAAAGAAAAAAAAAGTTTACAGTCTCATGAACAGAAAACCCGTTACATGATTTCAGCTTTTCCTTCAAAGGATTAAGAACAAGCAGACAAACCAACATTTACATTCACTAAGAACTAACTGTTGTTTTTAAGTTTGAGACTAAATCAACTTACTTTGTACGAAGCTTTCTTTTCTCTGTCGAGGGGCCGATGCACACGCAGAATCCCTGTTAATCTTTCTACAGTGAAAGTCCCCTTAGGATCCAGATCGACCCCTTCACCTGAGATCCTGTATGCCACCTGAGCTTCTTTATTAAGGTCCGACATTATCTAAATACATAAAGAAATAAGAGATCCAAGTCAATAAAAGACAAACCTCTTTCTAATCCATCATTCATTTTGATCATTTCCTTAACTTTCACTCACCGTGACCAGATCCTGTGGGAAAGGACCTCTGCTCTCCTCAGATACAAGGATCGGAGGAATAACCCAACCTCTCTTTGCTCTCTTCAGACCCGTCGAAGACACTGGAAACTTCAGAACCAGATCAGATTGAGATTCCATCTGAAATTTAGTAAAATGACACAGAGCGACATGGTTTCACATCAAACAGCAAATTAAACAAAAGTTTAGAGTGACAAAGTACTACGCAAGTGGAGCTCAAGAAACCTGACGATGCTCAAAATAGCTAAGAAACTTAACAGAGCTTTAGGAACGGAGAGCAGGGAGGACCACTTGCATGGAGGCTCAAAAGGAGCCTGCAACTCAAGCAGAGCAAAGGATTTACCAAACGGTAATGACTCCCATTTCCAGTGGAGGTCTGATAGTGCTCAGCATAGCTAAAAAAAAAACATAGCATATTAAGCTCAAGAGCAAAGGCCTTACCCTAGCTGTTCACTTTTACGCCAGGAACCCCTTACAAGGGAGCTCAAGAGGAGCGTACAACTCAAGAAAGCTTTCCGGAGCACAGAATGGAGGCCTCACCAAAAAGGTACAACTCTTGTATTGAGAGGAGGCCTGATGACACTCCCTACGGTCAGGAAACTCATGCACAAAGCTCAAGTAGTAAAGGCCATAGCACAACAACTCACTTTACACTCAAGACCGCTTACAAGGAGGCTACAGCTCAAAAGTGCCTTCCAAACTGAGCTAAAGGGAGAGGAGGACTCAACAGATAATTCTCAAATCAAGGGGGGCCCTGACCATGCTTGCCAAGGATCTAGGCATACTGAGCTCAAGAGTCAAAAGCCTTAACATAACGGCTCTATCTACAGTCAGGACTGCCTACAAAGGGGCTCAAGAGTGCTCTTCGAAAGGAGCGGAAGGCTCACAGAATAGGTACAACAATAGGAAGCCTGACGACACTCAACTTGGTCAAGAACTTAGCACTCCGACCTCGAAGAGCAAACTCCTCAACATAATGACTCCAGCGCAAGGGAAGGCCTAGCAACACCCTACCCTCAGGGCCAATTGCAAGGAAGCTCAAGAGGAGTTTGTAACTTGAGCCATCCAAGCGGAGACATCGTCACTCTCTCATCGAGAAGAGTCCAATCTTAATCTAGCGATCTCTAAGAGCAAAAGCCTCTGAATATCAACTTACTAGCTTAGAGGCGGCTTAACAGCGCTCTACAAAAAGGACTGCTCAAGAGGAACCTGCCACTTGAAGGGCTATTCAAGCGGAGCTTTCACCAAATGATTTTCTTTGGTACAATTATGTTATCGATAGGAGGTCTGACTAAACTCGCCATTACCAAGAGGTTAAGCATACCAAGTTCTAACAGAGGTCTCAGCATAACTCTCTAGACCGAGAGGAGGGCTAACAACATGCTACACTCTGGACTGCTTGCAAGGAGACCCAAGAGGGGCCTGCAACTTGACAACTGTCCAGGTGGAGCTCAGGCCTCACCAAGTAGGCACAACTCTCAGACGAGAGGCCTCACCATTCTCGTCATAGAGAGGAGGCTTAGAATACTGAGCTTTAATGGTAGAGGCCTCAGCATAACTCTAAACTGAGGACACCTAGCAACACTTTACACTCAGGACCACTTACGACGCGGCAGATGTTAACTTCTGAGCCACCAGGGCGTGCAGTACCTTTCCCGGGTTCCTTCGCTGCGAAGCTTTCTTCCGCCCCGGGCCTTGTGTCTCCTAAGCCCTCCTCCTTGAGGAAGGTGGTGCATGGGCAGCAGTACTAGCCTTCCGGCCTGCCTTCAAGTCCTCAGAGCAGGGCTGGCCTGCATCCTTCATGGTCTAAGACATGAGCCCAGGCAGGCATGGTATACATGTTTTAAATGCTGCCCTCGCCTCCTGAAACTTAGCAATCACAGTCTCGACAGAAGTTCCAAAGAGCGTGCAAGAAGAGACCGGCACATTAAGAAAGCCCTTTTCTTTCCTCCCAATATCTCCATAAACTTGGCTTTCATAGATCGTCCAATAGCAGCAGCGGTTTTCTTGGTGGCAAAGAGAGCCAGAGCTGTAATAAGACGCAGGCTAATTTTCAAGCAGGTCGGCCATCATGTACAAAGCTGCCAAAGCCTGACCCGCTGCTGCATTTGCTCTGCCATTCAGACAAGATGTCTCTCGCAGTGCCAATGACAGTGTCTTCAATGCAGATGTCTCACGCGTCGAGAGATAGCTAGAGTCTCTTCGACCGGAGGCATCCTGCATCTGCTCCACATCAGTGTAATTCGCTTGTGCAAGTTGGATGCAAGGGGAATATGGATTTCCCCCATGATTTCCGCACCTCAGTGTGGAGACTCCCACAAGCTGGGCGGTTATAGCTCGACAGGAAGTGGTCACCGAAACCGCCGGAAGGACGCTTGCGATTCTCGCGTGTCCACAGCAGATCCAATGAATCGGTGACATGACAGCTCATCACGTGTGGGGGTAGACAAGCTGTGAACACTCGGAGACATCCTCAACTTCCACAGCCATATCCCGCTCATCTTGGCCTGCAGAGTGAGCAATGTTACATCCTTGTCTGGCCATCAGTAATCGATGCTAACACCCCTCTCAAACTCATCGGCGAGCTTCAGGAATAAAGTCTCCTGTTCGCCTCAAGACCTGATCCACCAGGTTCAGATATTAGTCCTGATTGCCTAAAGATAAGGGCACTGGCTCCTTAAAGGAAACTGCTCGCAACGCATGCAGACGACAGCCCCTCTTGAGTCCTCACAAAGACACAACATACATTTCATGTGTCTGATTGGGTGTCAGAAAGCGCTGACACGGATGAAAACACTACTTAAAATGGCCGTCTTAACTGGCACTTGCCATAGTCATTAAAAAAAACTTAAGTCTCCTGAAGATAAAAGGATGACGTATTGCGCAGGTCAAGTTCATTGTCGTGATTAGACCAAAGCTTCAGACACGGGTCCTTCTGGAGGCATTCAAACCAAACTTGAAGTAAACACACATACGGCTATGATTGGGTAACAGTTTCGCATATTAAAACTAATCAAAAGACGGTTTTGAAAGCTTCCGATGGTGAAATCTTATTTCATAGCAAAAACATTTGTGCGCATTACATATATTTTATACTGCAGCTAAAGTTTAAGTACTGGGGAGTTTCCACAGTTATAGTTGACTAAAGAGGAATATAAACACTCATATCAAATATATCAGATATCAAACGATCTGCAACAAAGTGACACGAGGTGAAAACAGTGTTACTCACACTCGTGTTTAAACATTACTATCGGACCCAACATAGTCATCAACGCATCAACTCTCTGTGGAAATCCATCATTTAACTGTCTTGTTTGAAAAATTCTTAGTAAAATTATCCTAACAAAAATCAATGTCTTACTGACTGTTAAATTAAGTTCAAAAGACACATATATAGAAGGCACTGAATAAACATTTTCAGAGTTTGGTGCTTTTTGGACGAACAATGAAGTATCTTAACAGTATAGAAAAACCTCTTTTGTCAAGAGATCTCAATTCATTACTCTTTAAACTGTAATTTCACAAAGCAAGTAAAGTGAACTTTACAATTTTATCTGCATTTCAACTCAAACTCATGTTGAATTCACACACTTGTAGTGCCTCAGTGAAGCTGCACATAAAAACTGAGATGTCCAATAGAGGTCAGGCTTGCACTGTATTGGCAGCAGGAACTGGTTTGTACCTGTGGAGAGGAGATGTTCATGACCGTGTCCATGTGATGCTCCTCATGATGGTGGACCCGCTCAACTCTGACAGATACCGTGTGCTTCTTGCCACTGGAGTCCCAAGCGTTCACAGAAAACACCTTGTGTCCTTCATGAAGAGTCACTGGTCTCTTGAGTGTTACCGTCCCATCCGTGCTCACATCAAACCGCTGGTCAGTGGACTGAAAGAGCGTTCTCGTTCTTATATCGCATGTATTGAAAGTTACTGAGGGAAGGAAAGGAGCATAAACTTAGACGAGGGGAAAAACAAACAAGCTAAAACTTAGAAGTGACTTAAAACTATTTTAGGAAAGTAACAAAGCATTTTTTCACACATTTTGGCCTTTTAACACAAGCAATATTAAGTGATTGTTTTTAATGACGACACATTTTTTTTATAAGTAGTTATTTAGATTGTGTTTTTTTGCATTGTTGGCTTATATGCATGCTTTAGTTAATGCCCTCCAACAGCAGAATCTTTTTCCCAAAGCATAATTCATTTAAACAAACAGCATCCCATGGTTTGCAACGGTCCCAGTGCCGCCATCCATTAGAGGTCGGAAGTGGTGAAACCCATCAGACCTTAGAAACAAGCCACACTCACTGGGACAATAAAGGGAAAGTCCTTTAACGGAGGAAAACTACAGATCAATACGCAACCAGATTTGTTTTTTTTACGTTTAAATTTGCAACTTCCACACAAAAAAAAGAGGATTTGTAAAATGTCACAGTTTCACTTGCTTTTATTTGCCATATCAACGTTTAGGCACCATTATAAATTTGGTTTTATTCAAAGGCTCACAAATTCAGAATTCATCTGGCGAAAGATGCTTTGGAATAGGATGTTGCGTTACCACGGAAATGGTACTCAATATTTCAGAGGCTCCTCCCTTAGTGGGCGGAGTCAAGTTTCATATTACAAAAGTTATTGTAAATACTTTAAAAACAAAACCTTTTATAATCTTGACAAAACATGTTGTTGGAAGGCGAATCTCAACGGCTCTATATTCAGTTTTGTGATAATACATAAATTTGTTATAGGAGAATGAATTAAAATAACTTAACAAATGTTTGTTTCACCCACAGGATGTTTTTGGTTCAATTTTGGTTTCACAAAAATTGTGATATCAACTTTTGTTAGACATACAGCTGTGAATTTAGAGAAATTATTTTGTAAAATAAATATTCAATACACACTTGTTTTAAGCTACATTTAAGCTTCCATAACATTCTCATACATACAGACTTTTAAATATTATTCTGAGTGTCTCTAAGAAAAGACGAAACTTGTTTAAACTAGCTATTCTTGAATTAAAGCCGTTTGAATTTCAATGGAGGATTTACTCTCAAAAAAGGAGTTAAACAGTTAAGGATTAAAAATATGTGAAAGAACAAATCACTATAACACATCATGAATCATTAAACAGAAACTGGACGAGCAAGAATGCAATGAGTAATGTTTGTGAGATAAAGGCATAAAAATCGAAACTAATATAACAATCTTTATCCGCATCACTTTTCATGGAAAGCACCTAAAAACCTGAGGGAAATAATCGTCACAGGTTGACAAAACACTCAAAATAACTGTTTATATTTCAGTGATTGATAAGGAAAGAAGAAAAATTCACAACACCTGCACATTCACACCAATATTATCATTTAACTCAGCATGTGTGTCGTTTAAACCGAAGCTGAAGAGCAAAAACAATTAAAAAAAACCCTCTACTAAACAACAAAAGGTAAATAACCTTCCAAAACACGAGTATAATCCTCTAATAAAGTGTTTCAGCCAAAAACAGAAAGAGACTAAATTATATAAGTGCTGAAAAACACTCAACAACATCCAGGAAGCAATAAAAGTCAAGCGAAAGCAGATTGAGTGTAAACGCAAACATTTAAACTCGAATCGCGCGCTATCGAAGTTCATATTTTTGACATAAACGCTATATTTACCTGTTCCCAGTCTCTTCCCTCTGTGAAGGTGATCCCTGTGCACTTTAAAAACAACAGGATCCGACTGAAACCCAACTGTGCATGAAGACTCCGTGAATCCGCACGAAAACACCTGATTGATGAAACACAGGTAGAATCAAAACCGCGAAGCGCTTCGACAGAAACTCGACGGAAGAACCTCACAAAACTCACCTGAATGAGACACACAATAACTCCTAATCGCAGAATCCTTACACGAGCCATTCGACACGGTAAAATCCAGGCGAAATCGCTCGCCTTTTGAAATCTGTCGCTGTGTTTTTCTGTTAAAAGCGCAGAGCAGCTTTTCCTCAAACCTCCCGACAGCCGCGCACTCAGGAAATGGCTTTCCTCAGGTGAGGCGCTGTGAGGTCACAACCAGGTGACCGCGCCCATCCGGTAACCGCCGTGACCAAATATGGGTATACATGAGTGTTCAGGTCTGGTTCGAAAAGTCCCAGGATTGGAGTGTGTGAAACAAATGCAAGGAGCAGAAAGAGCTTCTCAGACACTCCAGATCTCATCCCACACAGTTCAGTGTTTCTGTGCAACTATTGCTTGACTGAACAACCCCCCCCCCCCCCCCCCACACACACACACACACACACACACTAACTTACACACTCACACACAAGACACATCCTGTGTGCTCTGCGGTTTTTTGATGATGATATTGATAATGATGAATATATGTGTTTCTGTTGTGTTTTGGGAAGGGAAATCGTTTGTAGACTGTAAAATGAAAACTTCATTGTGTGTGTGTATGTGTGTGTATGTGTATGTGTATGAGTGAGTGTGCGTGTGTGAGTGTGGGTGTGTGTGAGTGTGTGTGTGTGTGTTCATGCGTGTGTGTGAGGGAGAGAGAGTGTGTGTTCCTTCAGCCTGAGATTAGTAATTACGTTTTAATTAGAAAGATTTTTACATTTGCCCAAAAATACAGATTGTTTTTGTTAATTAAAAACAATCAAACATACAAGCCCCACCCAGATCCGACAGAAAGTAACACAAAAGCAACAAAATGTGTAATTTTTCTTTAAAAGTAACAAACATTACATTAAACATTACTTTTCCCAACTCTGATTATAGAACATTATAAAAGTATGAAAACAGTGCATTACTTTCCCAACAATTCCCATTGACAGTATGATCATATGTAGGGGATTTTAGCTCAGGTTTCAGTAAATCATATCACACACTTCCATGGTAATTTACTTATTTAACTGGTATTTCTTGTGACCCTGATGATGAACTTCAAGATTAGTAATGCAATGGTTATGACTCTCTCAGAGTCATCAGACTCTCACAATGCCGCAATATCATCCTCCTCACAAGCTCTATAGTGCAAGCTTTGTATTATATCACGGACCCTATAATGTATTTATTAATTTACCCATAACTGGGTGTGTGCGAGAGACAAAACAGCATGTCTTGTTTGTTTTCTGTACGCCTCAGGCTCTCAAAGACAGTTTTCATTTTCTCTTTCAGTGTTTGATCATGAGTTTCTAATGTGATCATAAACCAGAAGTATTTTGTTTCCAGCAGAGCTTGATAAAAATTAGGCCAGTTTTCTGTTTTATCTCATATATTGGCTGCTCCATTATCATTGTAATTGTCTGTCAAGAGCAAATAAACATCATTATCTGTTTTTTGTCTGTCAGATCGTTAGCTTTACTGAATGGGTTTGCAGTTCAAATATATGACAGATAAATGAGCACAAATGTATATTTTTCCAGGTCACATTTAAGTCAATCTCCTTTACTTTTCAAGCGCTTAAATAGAAATGTTTTCAAATCAACGTCAGATTAATGAACAGGAATGTAACATGATGCAAGTTTAATCAAACATAAGACTGCAATTCCGCCGTAAGGCAGACAATAGTTGTTATGATCCAGATCAAACTTAACTTAATGTTATAAAGTCGGAAATGGCAAAATATAAACGCATGATTCTGAGATATAGACAGAATTGAGAGATATAAACATGCAGTTTTTTGAGAAACAATTTTTTACATTTATATCTTGCAATTAGCAGAAAAATGTAAGAATTGCGAGATTGAAAGATGCATTAAAGAGATAAAAAGCTAAAAAAAAATGCTATAACCCCTTTTCATAAGCTTTTAAATTTAACTATTTTTAGTTTCTACAGAATAATTTGTAAAGTCAGAAATTGCAAGATATAAACTCGTGATTTTGAGAAATGGACAGAAATGAGAGACATAAACTCTACAAAAGACTTTTTATCAAAATTTTATCTCATATAATCTCACAATTCTTACTTTTGAACTTTATAAATTTATATCTCATAATTGCAAGAAAAAATAATGAATTTTCTTGCATGAATTGCAATAAGTCTTTTAATTTTTTATTATGTGAAGTAATTCAGCTCAATGTTGATACAGTTCTGATCAATAACTGAAACAAAAATAAGTAGCTTTAAACCTGAAGTAGCTTTAATGGAAGCTTGTTTCTGCCACAGAATAATAATAAAACAGTGTAATTGCAACCTTTATTCTCACAATGCAGACTTTTTTCTTGCGGTTGCAAGACTTATTATAAGTTACTCAAATGAAATGACAAGATATAAAGTCGTGATTCTGTGAAATAAAAACGGAAGTGAAAGCCATAAACTTCAATTGTAAGTTATAAAATCCAAATTTTGAGATATAAACTTGCAATTTTGAGAAAAAAGACATTTTATCACCATTGTGTGTTTATTTCTTACAATTCTGACTTTATCTGTTATATATTGCAAATTGCGAGAAAAATGTAAGAATTGTGAGATAAAAAGTTGCAATAACCCTTTTTTATAAGCTTTTAACTTTAACTTTATAACTTTTTTGTAAGTTCCTGTTTTATGATTTGTAAAATGAGAAATTTCAAGATATAAACTCATAATTCTGAGTTAAAGACAGAAGTGAGAGACATAAAACTTGCAATTGTTGATTAGAAAATCAAAATTCTGAGAGAAAAAAGACATTTTTATCACCATTGTGTGTTTATTTCTCACAATTCTGACTTTATACATTATATTTCACAATTGCAAGAAAAAGTACCATTTGCAATAAACCTGTTTTATAAGCTTTTAAATGAACTGTTTTAATATTTTTGTAAGAGATAAGATAAATATTTATAAAATATAAACTCACGATTCTGAGAAATAAAGACAGCAGTGAGAAATAAACTTGCAATTATGTTTATATTTCACAATTGCAAGAAAAATTAAGAATTGTATCTTTCTATGTTTTTAAGATAAAAAGTCGCAACAACCCTTTTTTATTGTTGCTATTTATTCTGTAGACGAAACAAGCGTCTGTGGGAAACAGTGACGCCGTTATTCAGTTCAATATGAGTCAGTAAAAACACAAGACCAATCCTCTTCCTTTATTTTCTTAATTTCAGAAATCTTTTTTGCTGGATGAATGTTCGTGACCCGTTTCTCATCCGACAGTTCGGTCAGTAAACCGCACTCTGACTCTGAGAGTTTGCTTCCTCTCACAAAACTCAAAAATATGAATGTTATTCAGCTGACCTTCACACAAGAACACGTACAAAAGACACATTGTGTTCTTCATCCTTGGGGAAACTGTTGAACTAATTGCTATCAGTTCTGAAGTCGCTTTAATGTGCCGTTCAAACGTCTGTCTTTGACTCAGACTCTCTGAATTTGGAGCATGACGACATCCCGACGTTTCTATTTGAGAGGTTTTATAGACATCAAGTGCAATAGGATAAAATAGAAACTTCGGCTTCAGTGTGTGAATTTAGAGAGAGGTTTTGTGTGAACTTCATCTGAACACCTTGGAAGACAATGAATATTTTGTTAATCATTTGTTTGGAGTCGGCTTATCTGTGTCTGATAAGCCCGAAGGACAAATATTTCAGGAGAAAACATGAAATGCTTTGAGTCGAATGTGACGAAGGCTTGCGTGCCGTTCCCAGGCCCAGCCGAAGAAACCGTGAGAAACCTTTTTTCAGTTGGAAATGCATCTTTGGTTTTTAGTGTGAAATGACTTTAGCCGATGTATCACGAGTTTTGCTACTTGTTTTTAATGCGTGTGTCTATTTATCGTTGCAGACTGAACACATCATTCAGTTTTTAGTCCTTGACATTAGATCTAAATGTGTTTTGACTGAGTTCAGACTTAATGCACTAATAAAAATGTTTCTTGCTACAAATAATAATCCGTGCAGCTGGACGAGAGACAGATATTATAGGCCGTTTCTGTCTTAAAGTAGATAGCAGTGCTTGCAACATCAAGGTCATGGGTTTGATTCCCAGGGAAAGCAAGAACTGATTAGAATGTCAATGTGTTTCTTGAATGCAATGCAAGTTACTTTGGATTAAAGTGTCTATTAAATGCATGAACGTAAAACTGTAGCCCTATAAATGACGTGGACCGAAAGTCTCGAAAGTTATTGGAGTTAGAGTTGAAGTTTGAGTTGAAGTTATTTCCCTCTTTGCTTGGAAGTAAAAAGAATTTGCTGGAATATACTTTTAACAAAAATCCATGCATGTTTATATGAACATGTAAACATGTGCTGCACGCTTTCCTCTCAATAACAAAATAAACACAAGAAAAATGTCAGCGGTGAGAAAACAGCAGTTCAGAAAGCATCTGATCGTACAGATTCTCCAGCAGATGATTAAAATCACACTGTTATGATGTTTTAATTATAAACTATATCTGAGACTATAGGACTATCTCTTTGCATGACACATTGACACAGACTTTCATAAACATCTTAGGAAGTTGTGGAACGTCTTGTTTGTTCATTTTTGTTACAAGCTGTTCACACACTGGCAATAAAACAGCGATTAATGCATGCAACTTCTTACATGTATCGCCACTTTAATAAAAGGTGCAGTTTAGATCAAAACAATGCAAAGGTATTTTCACAAGGGAAGCCGTTCCATTTTAAGCTTTAAGTTTTTGGCGAGTGCCTGTGCCAGTGGTTTTATAGACAGTCAGCCATGAATAGCGTCCAGTGTGAAATGATTTACACTGGTTAATGCATGCGCAAGGTCAGCAATGCAGGCCAAGTTAATGATTACGCAGAACTGTTTTCGTTTGAAAAGACACTGTCTGCCAGACGCCAGGCGAAGTGCGGTTGTGTTCTGTCATTATTTAAAAAAAATCAATGCCATTTCATAGAATTCATATTGTGTAACATTTCAGAAGTGGCATTTGCTAGTTTAGTATCAGTTTTGAATATGACAGTAAGGTTTGTGCGAGGAGCAGCCTTGTGTTGCGCTTTAACACACAAGTTTGCAGACGTTGTCTGGGCGAGGCGCTGTGAGAGCGTGGGGGATGGAGGCGAAGCTTATCTCGCTGTGGAGAAACCAGTTCCGCATTACACTACCAAAGCCACTCATCCACTTCAAAGTGCTCTGCTTCGACACTATGACTCTCCCACTCAAATCAATACTTCCTGTGCTAATAATTACCAATGCAACTGCATGCTATTATGAGAGCTTTTACCCAGCGCGATGCACAACATGTTGCGTAGTTGTTAATGGCTAAATGATCTTGAATAAACTTTGTCAACATGGTCTCCAGCTCGAGTGCTGTCTGTCTCCGCCCGACAATCATTGACCCCTCACGTCCATCAGCCTTAAAAGCCCATCATTATCCGAGCAGGGCTTTTAGGCTCCATGAAATGTTTATGCTTGTACAAACTTCGGGATCATATTTGCTTGCGGTGTCGTGTTCATGGCGCATCGTGACTCGTCTTCCCAGATCTGGAGGAGAAAGCATCTGCAGCGTCTGACAGCCATCGGACAAGACTGGTCTTGTGTTGCGCCGGGGCTTTTGTTTCTTAGAAATGCATGAGGAGGACGACCCATCTCCCACTGAGCCTCAGAGCTGGAGGCATGCAGTTAATGTCTCTGTAAATGACCCCCCCCCCCCCCCCCCCCCGAGTTAAAACTAGTCTGCTCTGAGCCAAACACACACCGTCTGACGGGCTTCTAACACACAAGGAAGTAGAGCTGGATTCAGCCCAATACTGGAAACTGCTGTGACGTCACACGCCGATACTGAAGATATAATGCTGACTATCGGCTCTCCGGGAGGAATGAATGACATCATCATGCCCTTTCTTTCTTAATAATCTCGCAGATATGTGCAGTTTTAAGCTCAAAGTGAATGTCACAAACGCCCTTATGATAAAGGAAGTGAAACATGCAAAAGTGCATAAAAAATAGAGTTATGAAAATATATTTATAGTTATGTGTGTGTGTGTGTGTGTGTGTGTGTTTGTTTGTTTTTTAATGTTTTTATCTCCCCAAGGCTACATTTATTAATGATAAATACAGTAAAACAGTGTAATATTATACCAGTGTAAAACAGCTGTTTTCTGTGTGAATATATAGTAAAGTGTCATTTATTCCTGTGATTAAAGCTGAATTTATTAGATGATAAATACAGTAAAACAGTGTAATATTATATCAGTGTAAAACAGCTGTTTTCTATGTGAATATATAGTAAAGTGTCATTTATTCCTGTGATTAAAGCTGAATTTATTAGATGATAAATACAGTAAAACAGTGTAATATTATATCAGTGTAAAACAGCTGTTTTCTATGTGAATATATAGTAAAGTGTCATTTATTCCTGTGATTAAAGCTGAATTTATTAGATGATAAATACAGTAAAACAGTGTAATATTATATCAGTGTAAAACAGCTGTTTTCTATGTGAATATATAGTAAAGTGTCATTTATTCCTGTGATTAAAGCTGAATTTATTAGATGATAAATACAGTAAAACAGTGTAATATTATATCAGTGTAAAACAGCTGTTTTCTATGTGAATATATAGTAAAGTGTCATTTATTCCTGTGATTAAAGCTGAATTTATTAGATGATAAATACAGTAAAACAGTGTAATATTATATCAGTGTAAAACAGCTGTTTTCTATGTGAATATATAGTAAAGTGTCATTTATTCCTGTGATTAAAGCTGAATTTATTAGATGATAAATACAGTAAAACAGTGTAATATTATATCAGTGTAAAACAGCTGTTTTCTATGTGAATATATAGTAAAGTGTCATTTATTCCTGTGATTAAAGCTGAATTTATTAGATGATAAATACAGTAAAACAGTGTAATATTATATCAGTGTAAAACAGCTGTTTTCTATGTGAATATATAGTAAAGTGTCATTTATTCCTGTGATTAAAGTTGAATTTATTAGATGATAAATACAGTAAAATAGTGTAATATTAAATCAGTGTAAAACAGCTGTTTTCTATGTGAATATATAGTAAAGTGTCATTTATTCCTGTGATTAAAGTTGAATTTATTAGATGATAAATACAGTAAAACAGTGTAATATTATATCAGTGTAAAACAGCTGTTTTCTATGTGAATATATAGTAAAGTGTCATTTATTCCTGTGATTAAAGTTGAATTTATTAGATGATAAATACAGTAAAACAGTGTAATATTATATCAGTGTAAAACAGCTGTTTTCTATGTGAATATATAGTAAAGTGTCATTTATTCCTGTGATTAAAGTTGAATTTATTAGATGATAAATACAGTAAAACAGTGTAATATTATATCAGTGTAAACGTCTCGGGTTACGTATGTAACCCTGGTTCCCTGAAGGGGAACGAGACGCTGCGTCAGAAAACGCTAGGGGAAACCCTTGACGTCAGTCACGTGAAGATGTGTACAACCAATGGGAATTTTACGCGTGTGAATGCGAGTCACGGAAGTGACGTCATGAACAGAGCATAAAAGCGCGCCGGAACCCGGAAGTGACAGCAAAAGAGTGTCTGAAGCGGGCCCGGAGGCGCAAGGAGCTGAGGCGAAGACGCAGCGTCTCGTTCCCCTTCAGGGAACCAGGGTTACATACGTAACCCGAGACGTTCCCTTTCATGGGAACTTCGAGCTGCGTCAGAAAACGCTAGGGGAACGTTATACCAACGTCACCTCAGCGACGCCGGCCTACGGATGTGTCTCAGCTCACTGAGAGAGCACCCTCGTTCCCGGAGCGGAATCGAGATCTAACTGATAGAATCTCATAAAGGTGTGCGGTGAGGACCAGCCAGCCGCAGCACAAACATCAGCAAGGGAAACTCCTGAGAGAAACGCCTTGGAGGTCGCCACGCTCCTAGTGGAGTGGGCCCGGACCCTCAGGGGAGAAGCATGTCCGGCCGACTCATAAGCCAGACAGATAGCCTCGACTATCCATCGGCTTAGGGTTTGTTTGGAAGCTGGAGCCCCCTCAGGGGTCCCAAAACAAACGAACAGTTGGTTTGACTTACGCCAGGTAGCAGTCCTGAGGACGTAAGCGTCCAGTACTCGTACTGGACAGACCTTGTTCTTTCGCTCCTGCTCATGATCGTCAAAGGGGGGAGGACAGAAGGCCTGTAGCATGATAGACCGAGCCACGTTCGTAAGAACCTTAGGGACATAGCCTGGCCTCGGGTGAAGAAAAACCTTCGTCATCCCGGGCGCAAACTCGAGGCAAGAAGGAACCACCGAGAGAGCTTGAAGATCCCCGACCCTCTTAAGCGAGGTGATAGCCAGCAAAAGAAGGGTCTTTAGGGAGAGGAGTTTAATAGGAAGCTCCTCTAATGGTTCAAAGGGTGCCTGGGACAGGCCTTGGAGTACCAAAGACAAGTCCCAGGCAGGAACCCTGGTCTGTGCCGCAGGTCTCAGCCTTAGAGTGCCACGAAGGAAACGAGAGACTAGGGGGTCCCTGCCCAAGGACACCCCTCCCAAAGGTATGTGGCAAGCCGCTATGGCAGCCACATAAACCTTCAAGGTAGAAGGGGCCAACCCTGTCGCAAACTTCTCCTGCAGGAACTCCAGCACTTTGCCAACGGGACAGGTTACTGGGTTTAACTGCCTTACGCTACACCAAGCAGAGAAGAGTTTCCACTTTAGAGCGTAGAGTTTCCTCGTGGAGGGAGCTCTGGACTGAAGGATGGTCTCTACAACCTCGGCTGTGAGACCAGATTCGAAGAACTGGACCCCCTCAGGGGCCAGACCTTCAGCTTCAGAAGTTCTGGACGGGGGTGAATAACACAACCCTCCGCCTGGGACAGAAGATCCCCCCTGACCGGAATCTCCCAGGGGACTCCGTCTAGGAGGGATATCAGGTCCGAGAACCAGATCCTGCTGGGCCAAAAGGGGGCCACCAGCGTGAGACGGACCCTGTCCCGACGAACTTTGGCCAGAACTCCCGGGAGCAGAACAATCGGGGGAAAAGCGTACAGGTGTAGCCTCGGCCACACCTGCATCATGGCATCCTGCCCCAGCGGCGCTGGGTACGTTAAGGAGAACCATAGAGGGCAATGAGTATTCTCGACCGAGGCAAACAGGTCTACCTGTGCCTTCCCGAATCTCTTCCAAATCTGCTCCACCACCTCGGGGTGGAGCCGCCATTCCCCGGGCCTCGGCCCCTGCCTCGACAGGAAGTCTGCTCCTATGTTCTGGACTCCAGGGATGTGAGCTGCCCTGAGTGAGAGCAGCTTGCCCTGGGCCCAGAGAAGAACTTGTCTCGCCAATTTGTACATCGGATGAGAACGAAGACCTCCCTGGTGATTGATGTAAGCCACCACTGTCATGCTGTCTGTGAAAACAGTGACATGATGCCCAATTAGGTCTGGGAGGAAAGCAAGTAGCGCTCTGCGGACCGCCAGTAACTCCAGCAGGTTTATGTGCCAGGACTGGTGCCGCAGGCTCCAAAGCCCTTGTGAGGAGCGGTCCCTCAGAACCGCCCCCCAACCTGTGAGGGAGGCATCCGTTGACAGAGTTACTCGTCGAGACGGAGCCCCCAACACGGGGCCTTGTGACAGGAACCAGATGTTCTTCCACAGGGTCAAGGTGCGTAGGCATCGCCTCGTGACCTTGATTGTGCGAAGCGGGTTGCCCCTCGGGGAAAACCCTTTGGTCCTGAGCCACCACTGCAGGGGTCTCATGTGCAGCAGGCCGAGCGGTATAACGCTGGACGCTGCTGCCATGAGCCCTAACACTCTCTGAAAGTGTTTGACAGTGCGTAGCTGGCCTAATTTTATGCTCTCAACAGTTGATTGAATGGAATGAATGCGCCCGGGGGATAGCCGAGCAGACATTGTTTCCGAGTCCCAAATGACTCCCAAGAAGGTGGTTCTCTGAGCAGGAGAAAGCACACTCTTCTTGGTGTTCAACCTTAACCCCAGCTCTTGCATGTGAGCAAGCACGACATCTCGATGACGTGCTGCTAACTGAGACGATTGGGCTATTACTAGCCAATCGTCTATATAATTGAGGACACGGATGCCCTGTAACCGCAACGGAGCCAGTGCAGCGTCCACGACCTTCGTGAACGTGCGGGGTGAGAGCGATAGGCCGAACGGAAGTACACGATACTGGTACGCCTTCCCCCCGAAGGCGAACCGTAGGAACTTCCGATGCTGAGGAAGGATGGAGATGTGGAAGTATGCGTCTTTTAGGTCGATTGTGACGAACCAGTCCTCGGACCTGATATGCGTCACAATCTGCCTGAGCGTCAACATTTTGAATTTTAGACGCAAGATAGTGCGATTTAGAAGACGCAAATCCAGAATGGGCCGCAACCCTCCATCCTTCTTCGGAACTATGAAGTATCGGCTGAAGAAACCGGACTGTCTGTCTGTAAGGGGCACATACTCGATGGCCCCTTTCTCCAGCAGAGAGTCTACTTCCTGTTCCATAATCAGAGCCTGCTGGGGCCCTACCGCGGACGATAGGATCCCCATAAAACGGGGTGGTGAAGCCCCGAATTGAATTTTGTACCCGGAGGTTACTGTGCGCAGGACCCATTGAGAGATGCCCGGCAGACGCAACCATGCGGCCTGGAACTCTACTAAGGGAATCAGCCTCTCGAGACTGATCTCTGATACGAGCAGAGACACCACAGGGCCGGGGTTTCCGGACACCGTACTGGTGGAATGCTCTAGGACCCTCCTTAGAGGGGGCAGTGCCTCCGAGACGGGCTCCCTCGGGAACCGGACACGGAGCTGACCGCCTTGGTGCGGCTTGCCTCTGGCGTCAGGAACGCTTAGAGGTAGCCTTCTTGGCATTTAGGACGTTCCTCAGATCCATCCTTTTACCAGAAGGCTGGGCCCGAGAGTGTTGTCCCGACCTCCCTTTATTAGGGGGAGGTAAACGAGATGCAACACTCTCCTTCTGTGAGGCCCTGTACGAGGAACTGCGAGCCCGTGTTTGGCTACTGGGCTCACGTGAAGGGTGGCGGGGAAGGACTTTGCTGAACGCCACCTGCTGTCGTGCAGCCTCCTGAAACTTATCGACAACGCTTTTTACGGCGTCGCCGAACAAGCCCGAAGGGGACAGAGGGGCGTCCAACAAAACGAACTTGTCCTTATCCTTTATGGCTGAAAGATTGAGCCATAAATGCCTCTCCGTAGCCACCAGAGCTGCCATTGAGCGCCCGACAGAGAAGGCCGTTTCTCTAGTGGCTCGGAGAGACAAATCCATGGCCCGACGCAGCTCTGCCACTGCTTCGGGACCAATACCGCCACCTTGATCGAGGTCTCCCAGCAAATCTGCTTGGTAGGCCTGCAGCAGTGCCGTGGTGTGCAGGCACGCTGCAGCCTGACTAGAGGCAGAATATGCTTTTCCCACCAGTGATGATGTGACTCGCAACGGTTTGGTGGGGAGCGCCGGGGCTTTAATAGTGGATGCCGAATGGGGCACAAGGTATCCCGCAAGAGCCTCGTCCACCTTCGGCATCCCTCCGTAACCGTAAGGATGAGCTCCGGTAAGAGTAGCGTACATCGCACTAGACGATGTATGCACCCTATCGGAAGCTGGCTTCTTCCAAGATCTCGACACCTCAGTATGGAGATCCTGGAAGAAAGGCATTGCCCGGCGCTGGGGAGCGACACGAGCCGGAAGGTAACGCTCATCCAACTTACTTTTGCTGGGACGGGCGTTCCTAGTCTCTGCCGGCCAATCAATATCCAGACGAGAGACTGCTCGTGTCACAACCTCGATCAGTTCCTCGTACGCCGGTGAAGAGGGTGGCGAAGCCTCCTCAACCGGATCGATGCTAATCACCTCCTCCTCCTCAGAGCAGGATAATGACAGCACCGAAGTCCCAGTCGGATTGGAAGAAACCGCGCCTGAAACGCGTGCTTCCAACCTCCGGCTGGAACTGGGATCAGCACAGTCGAACTGCGAGGCGGGCTCACCCGCCCCGCAACCTTCCGTGAGATCCATTTGCGATCCCCAAGATTGAGAACGCCGCCGAGCCTCAGCCGCAGCGGGTCCCGAACCTTGAAGAACGCGAGTCTGGTTAGTATCCGCAAATACTGCCAGATGGGAGCGGAGAGTACGCAATGAGAACCTCTCGCAGTTCTCACAATCACCGCCCTCAAGCGCTGACCGAGCGTGCTCCGCTCCCAGACAGACAACGCACTGAATGTGTGTGTCCTTTCCCGTAATGAAACGAGTGCAAGGAGAAACACACGATCTAAATGTCTGCTCCGCCATAATCACAACGCAATCCAATGGGAGGTTTGAAACTCGCAAGCACAAACTCTCTGACACACGCACGCTGAAGACACTCAAAAGCTGTCACTTCCGGGTTCCGGCGCGCTTTTATGCTCTGTTCATGACGTCACTTCCGTGACTCGCATTCACACGCGTAAAATTCCCATTGGTTGTACACATCTTCACGTGACTGACGTCAAGGGTTTCCCCTAGCGTTTTCTGACGCAGCTCGAAGTTCCCATGAAAGGGAAACAGCTGTTTTCTATGTGAATATATAGTAAAGTGTCATTTATTCCTGTGATTAAAGCTGAATTTATTAGATGATAAATACAGTAAAACAGTGTAATATTATATCAGTGTAAAACAGCTGTTTTCTATGTGAATATATAGTAAAGTGTCATTTATTCCTGTGATTAAAGCTGAATTTATTAGATGATAAATACAGTAAAACAGTGTAATATTATATCAGTGTAAAACAGCTGTTTTCTATGTGAATATATAGTAAAGTGTCATTTATTCCTGTGATTAAAGCTGAATTTATTAGATGATAAATACAGTAAAACAGTGTAATATTATATCAGTGTAAAACAGCTGTTTTCTATGTGAATATATAGTAAAGTGTCATTTATTCCTGTGATTAAAGCTGAATTTATTAGATGATAAATACAGTAAAACAGTGTAATATTATATCAGTGTAAAACAGCTGTTTTCTATGTGAATATATAGTAAAGTGTCATTTATTCCTGTGATTAAAGCTGAATTTATTAGATGATAAATACAGTAAAACAGTGTAATATTATATCAGTGTAAAACAGCTGTTTTCTATGTGAATATATAGTAAAGTGTCATTTATTCCTGTGATTAAAGCTGAATTTATTAGATGATAAATACAGTAAAACAGTGTAATATTATATCAGTGTAAAACAGCTGTTTTCTATGTGAATATATAGTAAAGTGTCATTTATTCCTGTGATTAAAGCTGAATTTATTAGATGATAAATACAGTAAAACAGTGTAATATTATATCAGTGTAAAACAGCTGTTTTCTATGTGAATATATAGTAAAGTGTCATTTATTCCTGTGATTAAAGCTGAATTTATTAGATGATAAATACAGTAAAACAGTGTAATATTATATCAGTGTAAAACAGCTGTTTTCTATGTGAATATATAGTAAAGTGTCATTTATTCCTGTGATTAAAGTTGAATTTATTAGATGATAAATACAGTAAAATAGTGTAATATTAAATCAGTGTAAAACAGCTGTTTTCTATGTGAATATATAGTAAAGTGTCATTTATTCCTGTGATTAAAGCTGAATTTATTAGATGATAAATACAGTAAAACAGTGTAATATTATATCAGTGTAAAACAGCTGTTTTCTGTGTGAATATATAGTAAAGTGTCATTTATTCCTGTGATTAAAGCTGAATTTATTAGATGATAAATACAGTAAAACAGTGTAATGTTATATCAGTGTAAAACAGCTGTTTTCTATGTGAATATATAGTAAAGTGTCATTTATTCCTGTGATTAAAGCTGAATTTATTAGATATAAATACAGTAAAACAGTGTAATATTATATCAGTGTAAAACAGCTGTTTTCTATGAGAATATATAGTAAAGTGTCATTTATTCCTGTGATTAAAGCTGAATTTATTAGATGATAAATACAGTAAAACAGTGTAATATTATATCAGTGTAAAACAGCTGTTTTCTGTGTGAATATATAGTAAAGTGTCATTTATTCCTGTGATTAAAGCTGAATTTATTAGATGATAAATACAGTAAAACAGTGTAATGTTATATCAGTGTAAAACAGCTGTTTTCTATGTGAATATATAGTAAAGTGTCATTTATTCCTGTGATTAAAGCTGAATTTATTAGATATAAATACAGTAAAACAGTGTAATATTATATCAGTGTAAAACAGCTGTTTTCTATGAGAATATATAGTAAAGTGTCATTTATTCCTGTGATTAAAGATGAATTTATTAGATGATAAATACAGTAAAACAGTGTAATATTATATCAGTGTAAAACAGCTGTTTTCTATGTGAATATATAGTAAAGTGTCATTTATTCCTGTGATTAAAGCTGAATTTATTAGATGATAAATACAGTAAAACAGTGTAATATTAAATCAGTGTAAAACAGCTGTTTTCTATGTGAATATATAGTAAAGTGTCATTTATTCCTGTGATTAAAGTTGAATTTATTAGATGATAAATACAGTAAAATAGTGTAATATTAAATCAGTGTAAAACAGCTGTTTTCTATGTGAATATATAGTAAAGTGTCATTTATTCCTGTGATTAAAGCTGAATTTATTAGATGATAAATACAGTAAAACAGTGTAATATTATATCAGTGTAAAACAGCTGTTTTCTATGTGAATATATAGTAAAGTGTCATTTATTCCTGTGATTAAAGCTGAATTTATTAGATGATAAATACAGTAAAACAGTGTAATATTAAATCAGTGTAAAACAGCTGTTTTCTATGTGAATATATAGTAAAGTGTCATTTATTCCTGTGATTAAAGTTGTATTTTCAGCATCATTACTCCAGTCTTCAGTGTCACAAACATGAAGATTATGTTGAAAACGTTTTATCTGCTGAAAGTTTTGGGATTTGGGGAACATCATGCTATTCACATGTTTGGGGTAAGTAAGATAATTAAAGATAAAGAAATCATCATTTATTTAGCAAAGGCACATTGAACTGATTTAAAAACAAACAGTAAAGTCATTTCTAAAATGAATAATTATAAAAAACGTTCTGTTTATAATAAATGCTGCTTATGAACTTTCTATTCCTCAAAGAATCCTGAACAGAATGTTTTGAACTCTGATAATAATCATAAATATTTGTTGAGCAGCAAATCATAACATTGGAATGATGTGAAGAATCGTGTGACACGGAGGAATATTTCTCTGTTTTATTGTATTTTACGTTACCATTTTAATATCATTGAAATGTATAGATTTAAGCTTCAAGTGTATTTGTCACACACACATCTATATAGAGATATGGGACTGTATCTATATATATATATATATATCTATAATAGCCCCAGTGACGCGGTGCTGGTGTTTGCTGATGGTAAATAGTCTCTGTCTCTTTGCCCTCGGGCTGTAAAATCGGTGACATGAGACTCTCAGACTGACGGCAGGATTGAGAAAAGCCTGAGTTTGATCAGGGATTTGAGCAATCCCACCACACCCACACCCCCCACTGACCCCCCCCCCCCCCACACACACACACACCTCCCACTGACCCCCCCCCCCACACACACACACACACACACCTCCCATTGATCTCCCCCCCCACACACACACACACACACACACACACACATCCCACTGACCCCCCCACCCCCACACACACACACAGTTGTTTATTGTTGACACACAGAGGCTTTGCTCAATCCATTGGCTGATCGACGCGTACAATGCAAACGAAGGATCTGGTTCTTTAAAAAACATCTCAGCTTTAAAATATAAATGTTTTTGCTGAAATGTAGTTGATATCTTTCCCATGAAAAAAATAATGTAATTTCCCGACATCATCATTGTGAAATTGGCTTTTATTACTTGGAATACATTTCAAAAGCTCAACAGTGAAAATGGAGGCACAGAAAACAGATAATTATCTATTAAAACCAAGAAGCCATGCTTTAATTAGGTTAAACTAGCATGAAATAATGTTCCATATCCATGCTGCATTATCATGTTGCTGACCGATATTAATACTTTATAAAGTCCTGTTTGTGCAGAACAGCTTGTGAAAACAAGCCTGCTTTTGTTGCTGACGGGCTGAAGGCATGAGGCATCCGGGCGCTTCTGAACGGGCAGAAACATGTGGCGTGTGGGATGAAGTGCATTCACTCCGTCCATAAACAGGTTTTTCAAGATCAGGCAGATTGACGGAAACAAAAGAGCCTCATTGTGAGAGGCAAGAGGCTCAAAACCTGTCGAAAGCCCTCATTATAGCATTTACACATCAATGAGAGAGAGCCAGTCAGCTGGAAACACTTTCAACTCAGTTCTTTGCTATGATAAAACATAGAGATACTATAAACAATAGAAAAGTCATTTTATAGGTTGCATGGAAACTTCACAGTCTGATTCTGAACAATATGAGGAAAAATCAGAAGTTTAACAAGCTTTCAAAATGTATTTTTTCATCGCATTCAAGAAACACATTGACATTCTAATCAGTTCTTCCTTTCCCTGGGAATCGAACCCATGACCTTGATGTTGCAAGCGCTGCTCTCTGCTGTTAGACACAGGGAAGCTCAACCAGCATAAACCTGCTTGCTGTCTGTTTGCACAAGCTTCTTAATGTGAGGAAGAGCTTTTTTATCACTGTAACATTTCCCTCATTACAGTTTTACGGCACTGGTGTTTGAGGCCGACGTGTCATTAAATCCAGACTGGGTGTGACGACACATGAATCAGCTCATATCTTCAATTAACTTTAGTGCTAAAAGCGATGAAGATCTGAGAAAAAAGATCTGAGAAAAACAATGTTCTTCAATTGAATTCCAAGATGCTCTGAATTAAGAATCAGTTGCAAAGTCTGGAGTCGATTCCACTGAGGGAACTTTAGGGGGAAACTGGGAAAAGGAGAGTTAGAAGAGGAGACCAGACTGAGAGAACAAGAGTAATACTGACATCTGGTGTCCAAATGATATACATCTCAAGTCAATGAGATGCAGATTCAGCTGTTTATGAAGCTGGATTGTCAAAGTAAATATGACTATAAATAACGCTAGTGCTTCTTTGCAGAAAAACCAAACACAAAAAGTGCTGTTTCCTCTTGGCAGAATGCAGGAGGTCACAGGAAACTAGTTATACTACAGTTAATTAACCCGCACAAGTATAACAGTATGGTATAATAGAGTCAGAATTCAATCCCAATTCATGCACTTTACTCACACATGGTGTTACAAATTTAGCAATGGTGTAAATTTTCATCTACATTTTTTCACACAAACTCTTGTGTGTCTGACATTATGCTGAAACAGGGACGAGGAACTGAGATGAGCGTCCTTTGTGCATTTTCTAGGCTATATCGTTAATTCAGAGTTTGAATAAAAGTTTGTTTTCATCTACAATAGAGCAATAAGTATTCACACACAAGGTTATCATATAAAACTAATTCTTGCCTCAGAACAAAAATCAAAAGTATTATTATTGACAAAAAATATATCCATATGAAATTGATATGAGGGGTGGAGAATGAATGACAAAAGCATTCATGGATTTAGGGGGTTGTGAGGGAGAAACTAAACACACGGGAAATGACGACGATGATGATGATGATGAAGGTTAACAGGCTTTAATGTTCCAACAGGGTAATCCCACTGATAATCCAACACAGAGACGAGACCCAGCAAAACACACACACTCAACTGAACTGACAGCAAACACGGCAGGGAGAAACAGGGCGAACGACTACAAACAGAGTCTTAGTGCTGTGACAGATGCCGGTTTAAACGCATTTTGTGTGAAAGCAATACAAAATTTAGGACATATTCATGCTTTTGTCCTCATAGGTTCTGTTTTGCACCAGTCCATCAATTTGCCCAATGCATGCATGCAAAAAAGAGAAAAAAAGCATGCATGCATGCAAAAAAAGCAAGCATGCTTGCAAAAAAGAGAGAAAAAAGCATGCATGCTTTTTTATCTCCATTTTTGCATGCATGCTTTTCTCTTTCTTTTTTTTCTCCAAAAATGGAGATAAAAAAGTATGCATGCATGGAAAAAAGAGAAAAAAAAGCATGCATGCAAAAAAGGAGACAAAAAAGCATGCATGCATGCAAAAAAAAACAAGCATGCTTGCAAAACAAGAGAAAAAAGCATGCATGCATTAATGCAAACAAACAAACAAACAAACAAACAAACAAACAAACGTGTTTTAGTATTAAATAATGCTTGTTAGCAATTAAGAAAATGAATTAGGCCATTATTGTTGTACAAATAACCGAATATAGTGTGTTTTTCAAACACATTGACTTTGTCACAATTCTTTGTTACAATTACAAAACTGGAGTTTTTATTATTTTGAATGGTTAAATCAAACTTTGTTCACTATCACTTAGTTCACCAGGTGTCTGGATGGAAAATATGTGAGCCCAGAAACTGGCCCTGAGGGAGACATCTCTAAAGATGTAATAGATCTCCTTGCTTCAAGTCAACACATTTTTTCTTCATATATTGCAACACTTCATAACACTCCCACACCCTTTGGCAAACCCCCTGAAAACATAATAAACACCCCTTGCGTGTGCATTTTGGGGGAAATCGAGCCTGAAGTAGCTGTACAATCTGGAAAAGCAATAAGAAAGAAATCTCTGAAGGATTTTTGAGAATGGAAAGAGTGAAAATTGTGCGATTGGGAGTTTTTATTTTCCTTTGTAAGGTAAGAGTTTATATGCTTTATATCAGGGAATGTTTGAAAAGCTTTGGACGTGTTTATGAGTGTGTGATAGAGAATCTGTTCTAAGTGCAAGATTGTTTGACGGTCCCTTAAATAAAAAGGAAAAAATCTATTTTAAGCCGATTTTAAGAATGAACATTCTGGGAATGTTTAGATGAATTTGAGTGAGAAATAAAACGCTAAACATTTTAACATATTAAAAGTTTTAACAACTAAAAACGCTTATCAAACACTGCTGTTGTGTACATTTATATTATCAGACAGAGTTTGAGAAATTAAAGTTTCGCTCACTTTTATATTGCAAGGGTTGATTTTTTTATCTCAGAAAAATAACAGTTCAATTTTTTAAACTTTTGTTATATAGAAGTCATTTAAAAAATTTTTTGTCATATTGAAACTATTTTTTTACGTCTTTTCAAATGCCCTATTAATTCCTATATTTCCCCTGTTGTCAAACCCAGATTATAAATCTAAATACAATCATAAGTATTCATGATACACACATTATAGTGTGGCATTTTGAAACGGAACAAGAGCTGATAGTTTTTGAAATCTATGTTTAATGCCGAGAATTGTGTTTATTTAGTATTTTTGCTAAATGAGTGCAAACGTAAATTAGATTTGCACACCACCCTATAACGCACATACCCACACACAGACACACGCACACACACATCTACACTCACACACAGGATACACAGCTTCTTCACAGTTGAAGTTGGTCGAGCTCTGGCTCTAAACAAGAAATGTTTCCCCAAACATACTGATAACATGTTCTTTCTCTCAGTGAGAAGTTCAAACAACATTCATCATGATTCTCTAGTCTAGTATTTGAAGATTAAAATTAAAGTAAATAGTTTAACTAAGAAGTAGGTGATGGACTGAAGTGACCTTGAATGTATTGGTCAGCTAAAAGATTAAACATGTTTGGAGTTGTGTTGGGTTCTTAGAGAGACATAAGTTTAAACAGACAACTTAACAACTTAAACAGACATAAGTTTCATAAGCCTGAAGAAGTCATTCAAATCATTGAATATGTAGAAGGATACATATTGATTACTACTTTGATTATACATCACTCATTAAGTCAGAATTTATATCAGTTAATCCAGTGAACATAATGAAGATAAGTAATATCCAACATTACACTAACAATACCAGACAAAGAACTGACGAAACTGAAGGGTTAAATGGAGTGAATGTGAACGATGGCAGGTGTGTATGATTGAGGAGTGTGTGAGGAGAAGAGGCGACATCCTAGAACAAGACAAAGAACCCGAATCCAAACAAAAATCCAAACACTAAACATGATAAACACAGACTCTGACAGATACACACTGGAGCAGCAGTGGATTTCGAAATCAGACCCTTCAATATGATATGAAACAGGTTTATATAGTGTTTTTTTTTATTGCTTAACATGCATAGATGAAAAGTGAAGTCATCCTGTTATCCACCATCTGTGAAACAAGTGCAGACCAGCAAAACTTCCCAATAACTTTTCCAAACTCCATTTTAAGCAGTTAATTTCACATTCAAAATACACTGAAATGTCTTGAACCTCGTTCCCAGAGAAGGGGACTCAACGCTGCATTATGGTGTTGATGTTATGGGAATGCCTTTAGTCTGCGCTGGTGTTTCATGCACATGAGATTACACCAGTCTGCCATGCAGGTGGTATGACGTAACTGGCGCGCTGGCATGGATGCCCACAGTATGTAATTTGGGCCTGTTTGGTCCGTCTCTACAGAAAGTTTGTTTTGATTCCACTAGGTGGCAGTAAACAGGGAAAATAATATAATAGCCTCTTCTAAAAAAAGTTTCAGACTGAAAACAATTAACTTTTTTCAAAAGTGGTGTCAGTATTGGCTGACACATTCTAGAAACTGGGGAAAATGGCAATATTATGTGTATATATTATATAAAGGGATTTCATATGTTTCAAATTAGACATTTGTATGTGGATTTGCGGAGGAGTCTTCATGCACATCTGGCTTTGAGTCGGAGTTGCTGGTGTTTAAAGTTCACAGAGATGACCTTCACCGAGGGAAAAGACTAGGAAGAGGTAAGCTGTGTTCTCCTTAAATTAAACACTGAAGAGTTTCCTGCATTTTTGTTTAAAGTTTTTAAATATTTGGCTAAAGAATCCTTTCTCTCAGAAATATACAAAAGCTTTCTCTGGGGCAGAATCCTTTCAAATGTTACTACTTTGTATCTAAAGAGTGCATATTAGTAGCTCAAATGTACAGGTTTGAACCAAAAGTATAAGTATATTAGTCCTTAAACATACATATTAGAAACTTTGTAAACGGTACCGTTCCAGAGACAGCATTTGAACCATTTTTTCTTAGTGGGTATAAATTCTCTGTATCCACTAAATTTGCTTTCATCAGAGTAAAAATTAAGGGTGTCACGCAACTTACAACTGACAAGAACCGACAAGCACTGAAGGAAAACACGGGGCTTAAATACACAAGTGCTGAATGAGGGAACAAGACACAGCCGACAAGACTAATGAAGTGAATGATGACGAGACAGGAGAGAGGAACAAGGAACACGGATCTAAACAGAGACACGTAACAAAGTGTTATAGCTCACAAATAAGTGTTGATTAATGATGTATGCCATAAATAAGCATTCTCTTTCATAGATTCACTTGATGCTTCGTAAGTAGTTGATGCTATAAGGACAAAAGTGTGCTCTATCCCTCCACAGATGTTTCTTATTCTGGAAGTGAATTATCCGCCTGTGTTTTGTTCGAATTTCCAGCAAACCACAGCAAGAGTTATCTTTTCCCAGGGAACAAAGTGTGTGTCTCTGTGTCCAAGAAAAGATACACATGCGGAGGGCTTGGGTGTTAGTTTGACTCACACAACACGTAACGACTCTTTGAACAACTCACAACATTAAAACGAAAATTGTTAACCTTCTTTATGAGTAAAGGAGGAAAATCAACCGCCCCTTGTTACATAGGAACACATGGGTAGTTCGGCAGTAGGTAAACCAATGCTTTAGCCCAGCGTGTTCAGGAAGAGCGGCCCTCTTTGACGTATTCTGAGCTTTTGGATGTGGGGACTCGTGCCATGAATAAAGTGGAAAGTAATACAAAGAAACCAAAGGGAGCGCTCCCTTTATAAACAGTGTAGCTCATATCATGGACTATCAGTGAATACTGGATTGACACGGTATGCTGTACTGCAGAGAGGCTGGTATTGTTCAGTTTTTTAAAAACTACATTTTAAATTGGCAACACTGATTCCCTGTTTAATCTCAAAGCTTAAGTACTGGTACTGACAACAGACCATCATCACACCTGGAGAGTGTTTCCACATCACCTACTGACACAGTGCCTTGTTACCCCACTCAGGGAACCAGGTTTACATAATTGACAAGATGCTTTTATGTATTAATTGAATCCCTTTTTCTGACAGTAATGTTTAATGCATGCGATGGAAGAAGAATGCTCTTTCAGTCCACTGACCAGCGGTTTGATGTGAGCACGGATGGGACGGTAACACTCAAGAGACCAGTGACTCTTCATGAAGGACACAAGGTGTTTTCTGTGAACGCTTGGGACTCCAGTGGCAAGAAGCACACGGTATCTGTCAGAGTTGAGCGGGTCCACCATCATGAGGAGCATCACATGGACACGGTCATGAACATCTCCTCTCCACAGGTACAAACCAGTTCCTGCTGCCAATACAGTGCAACCCTGTACAAAACATTTAGTCTGACCTCCAAGAGTCTAAGTTTTAGCCATGAATTTCTTCTTAAAACCTCTAGACGAAGCTGCTGAGAGCAACCTTTACTAAAGAAGTCTTAGTAGGTCAGGGTTGACGTCAACACACTTACTGACTATGACCACAGTGATTGGCTGATAGGGGTTGGGGTCTATATAAGCGATTTAATCACAGAAATATTGTAGAACGAGGTATCATGTTGCCACATACAAAGAAGTTTGGGCCAAATTTGGGCCACAAGGCTGTCAGCGCACACTATGGGACATTATTTTCAACAAGTAACGTTATATTCTTCCTCATTCAATGCGTGATACTGTAACGAGGACTGGCAGGTTAAGATCCATCTACAGTTTAAGTAAGACAGTGTCACAGTACAAACAGGCTGAAGTCGAATCACCAGGCAGAACTGCAGTGTCAAAGACAAGGCAGAGAGAATGGTAATAACAGGCAGAAGGTCAGGACAGGCAGCAAACATTCACAATCCAGGCAGAACAGGATCATAAACAATGAACAACGCAGAGTCGGCGCAACATGGGTAAATAACGCTCAGTAATACAGCCAGGGCAAACAAGACTTCACAATGAGAGGCTGAATAACCAGGGTTTAAATAGTCTGTGTAATGCAGTACAGGTGTGTAGTAATCAGTCCCGGAAAGTGGGTGCGTGGGAATTGTAGTACGAATTAAACTACGACTCTTGAGAGAGAGAGACCTCCGGTGGACGCCGGTGGAAACCTCATCGGCATTGTGACAGATACGTTACTATGGTACTGTAAATGGAAACATTCAGTGATCAAAATCTGTATATGTTTAGGGCTAATTATTAGAGGCCAGTATTAAATTCATGAAATTTAAAATCCCTACTGACCTTTTCAGATGGATTCTCAATCTGATGATCTGGTTCTGATGTTTCCAAAGTCTTCGACGGGTTTAAAGAGAGCAAAGAGAGGTTGGGTTATTCCTCCAATCCGTGTATCTGAGGAGAGCAGAGGTCCTTTCCCACAGGATCTGGTCACAGTGAGTGAAAGCCATGAAGGGAATGATCAAAATGAATGATGGATAAGAAAGAGGTTTATCTGTTATTGACTCTCTTATTTCTTTCTGTATTTAGATTAAGTCGGACCTTGTTAAAGAAGCTCATGTGGAGTACAGGATCTCAGGTGAAGGGGTCGATCTGGATCCTAAGGGGATTTTCACTGTAGAAAGATTAACAGGGATTCTGCGTGTGCATCGGCCCCTCGACAGAGAAAAGAAAGCTTCATACAGAGTAAGTTGATTTTTAGTCTCTCTAATTCTTAATCAACAGTTAATTCTTAGTGTATTTTAGCATTGGATTGTCTTTTGAAATCTATTGAAAGCTGTCCTCTTGTAATTGGCGAGTTTGTGGAGAGCGAATTACATAAAATCTTTAGGACTACTCTCGCATATCGATGTCTTATAGCAAAATTATTAGCTTTGTGTCTTTAAAAAAACTCAGTTATTTGCCTCTTAACATGTGTGTTCAAGCAACAATTGGCTCTTAACATGCCTGTATTTCTTCTCCTGTCTTTAGCTTACAGCTCATGCTTCTGCAATTGGTGTGAATGTAAAAGAAGCCCCAATGGAAATGATTATAAACGTGCTGGACCAAAATGATAATTATCCTATATTTACACAAAATCCATTCAATGGAAATGTTCCTGAAGCTTCTGAAATAGGTAAGTGTGTGGTGCAGTTTCTCAATGAAATGGATTTTAGCAGAGTTTTGTTTTTCATCTCGAACATCTAATCAGTGTTTCTTCTCTCACTGAAGGTCATGAGTTTATGACAGTCACAGCAACTGATGCTGATGATCCAGAGACTGGCAATGGTGTTGTCAGATACTCAATTATCAAGCAAGATCCAGAATTACCATTTAAAAACATGTTTGAAATCACCCCTAATACCGGACGCATTCGTGTGAATTCTGTAGGCTTGGATAAAGAGGTGAGAAATTAATATATCTCTCAGTGATGAATATTGATTTAATGTAAAGAAACTCACCTGAAAACATCTAATCTTTCAGAAATGGTCCAAATATACTTTGTTGGTTGTGGCTGCTGATATGGATGGAGCAGGTCGTCCAGTCACTGGCACAGCTGTTATTACTGTGACTGACAGCAATGATAACGCACCTCAGTTTGAGCAAACCACCGTAATATATTATAATGCTCTGAATATATAGATGTAAAGTAATAAAGTGAATAAAATAAATAAATAAATAAATAAAGTGTTTTAACTATATTAATACTTTACTCCATTCATCTGTTTGTTTTAGCACACTGTATCTGTCCCAGAGAATAAAGTAGGGGCTGTTGTGGCCACACTTACAGTAACTGATGAAGATGAACCTGAATCTTCTGCCTGGTCAACCAAATATCGGATTATTGGCGGAGACAAGGGTGGGTTTTTCAACATCAGCACTGGACCCAGTCGGCTAGAGGGAATCATCACCACTGTAAAGGTACTGTGTGTTACTCGTGTGTTTGTTCTGGTAATTGGTTGATGATGAACTTTTAGTAAAAGACACTTTCTTTTCCATTCAGCCCCTGGACTTTGAGAAGAACAAGAAATACATTCTGTCTGTGATTGTTGAGAACGATGATCCATTTGTCGGTTCTTTGGCCACTTCCACTGCCACAGTCACAGTGAATGTAAAATCACAGAAGATAACGTGAGAAATGTTGCAAATTTCATTATTCCATTTGAAAATTCTGACTGATTTCTTTAGAAATTTTACATTAGAGCATTTTGTGTCAAACAGCTTCACTTTTAACCACTGAGAATATGCTTACTATCTTCAGTAGATATTATCTAACAAGGCCTATAATACGCACTTGCCAAACACCAAATACAAGTAAAAACACAGTTGACGAGAGTATGAAAACGTGTCAATAGGACATTTTTTGTCAACGTGTCAAAAAAAGTTTAAACCTTAACAATTACATTCATGCGTAAGAAGTTGCAAAAATAAACTCAATTTAGTTTTCATACACTGTCTGAACACACATCCAAATATTTTAATGCACATTTAGAGAATATTCATAAGAAATGCTAAAAGGAAATAGCTGAAATAAAAACTCTCAGAATTACAGAAATTGTATGTGTTATATGCAGAAATTTGTGTTAGTTAAAATGCGCATTAAAGTCATGTAAACAGTTTATTCGCATACTGATGACATTTTGTGTGGGGTAATTTACTTTTAAGGAACCAAGGACCAGATATGATGAAGAAAGACCAGGAGTCAGAAGTGCAATCAATTGATGAAAATATTAGTGTAGAATTTTAATTCGCAGTTTCATCAGCAAGTCTCACAGAGTGTTTGTTGGCCGCCCCGCTTACAGTCACATTATCACAACAATTATACTCTAACAGAAGCTACTAACTATGCCATTACTTAAGGTTAAATTAAACCAGTGGTTCTCAAATAGTGGGGCGCGTGACCGTGGGGTACATGCTTTTTTTGTCAGGGAGTAGGTTTTCTTGCACTGAACAAGAGCAGCAGATTTGAAGTTCAGATAACAAACCCTTCACCCGTTGATGTGTACGATCACACCGGTGTTCATGTGTCACGTGATCAATCGCTAAATTCACACGTGTTTTCACGCGCTATCTGGCACTGATCCAAAAAAGACGCGCTCAGAGAACTTGATCATTATAAAGGTTTTTAAGCGACAAACATTCACTTCCACATATCTGAGAATCTGAATATCAGGTAGTTGATAACAGAGCCAACAAGTTGGTGACTATTTTGAATAAAAAAGAAAAAACTAAATAAATGTGAAACATCTATCAAACAGCGCTTTTTTTGACTGCGGTCTGTCACGTGACAATCATGACGCGTTGCCATGGAAACAATAAAGCGAAAGTTCCAAAATAGGGGGAGGGGGGGGGGCGCGCGAAAAGTTTACTTCTTCCTAGGGGGGGCGCGACAGAAAATAATTGAGAAGCACTGAATTAAACTAAGAAAGAAAGTTAGACAAAACTAGTAATTTCTAAACAAGAAACATTCTTTCTCTCAGTGAGAAGTAGCAAGAAGTAAGGTGGATAGGTGAAGATAGGTGGATAGGTGAATGGTCTTAACAACTACAGTGTATGAGCCGTTGAGGGAGGACACGAGGTCTGCGAACTAACTCTGCTCTGCAAGATGATTTAAATAGGTGGCCCAAAATTGTCTGACTGGACAAGCACATGATGGCCCCTGAGGTCTGGGAGAAAGACTCTGAGAGCAAGTAGGACAGCCATTATCTCTAGGTGATTCGAAGAGAGCTGGTGTTCCCTGGATCCTCTCTCCACCCCTGAGTTCAGGGACGACCTCTGTGGTCATGTAAAGGCAGACAGAGAGCTCTGGAAGGACCTTCATGGTCATTACAGAGTTAATAGAGAGCACAGGTGATTCATAATTGACCTCCATGGCCATATTAGAGTGGTCAGAAGGTTCAGGAGCGTTCGCCAACCGCCTTGAGAGGATCAGTAGTGGTTGCCATCACCTTGAGAGGATCCATAGCATTCAGAGACAGGAATGAGCAGCACCAAACGTACATCTGTGTTGTACAAGACTTAAGACATAAGTGTAGCAAGGTTTGTGCTTAGGGAAGGAGGCGAGAACCGGCAAATGTATGCAGAAAGAAAACAAAAAACAAACCAAAAGTAAAGCGACAACCCCTCAGGGACGCCAAATATAAACATAAATGAAAACATAATGTAAAGTCCCTCTCTTATCTTACACTATCATCACTCTTTCTTTTATCCTCCTGGAGCTCCTCCATGAGACTCAAGACTGGTGTGGCGCGCCAATGACGCTTAGTCGGACTTCTTGCCACAATAAGAAACACTGGGGTTTAAATACCAGAGGGGAAATAAGACACCTGGGAATAATCACACAATTTATCATCTAGAAAAACTATAAAGGACTACAAAAATGGCACATGACAGGAAACAGAAAATGCAAACTAAAAGTCTAATTAACAAATCACACGAAACACAAACCCAGGGAACACGTGACACCTACCAATGTCAAATCTCTTCTATCCGGAAATCAAACTACAGCATGCCTGTATATCCTTTAAACTTCAAATGATTTTAAAATCTCAGACAATGACTTGTTCTTACTGAGTATTTCTAACCTGTGTTTTAACCTGTATGTTTGCTTTCTTCCAGGTATAAAATTGCCAGTGATCCTGCCGGCTGGCTGAGTGTAAATCAGGACACTGTAACGGTTAAAGTCAAGGGCCTTATGGATAGAGAATCTCCCCATGTCAAAGATGGCAAATACACAGCTATCATTTTGTCTGTGGATGATGATGGTAATATGTATTTCTTTTTAAGAGAGTAATTCTTGCTAACATAACCTCTTTCTAATGTCTATGCTTGTTTGCAGGTAATCCTCCAAAAACTGGCACAGGAACCCTGGTAATTGATTTGGAGGACGTGGGCATACATTCGGTCTGCAAGGAATCAGCTATCAACCCTTTGTCCATTTCTGCTGTGGAGAAGTAAACAAAGTTAAATGAGTGAAAAGGGTCATATATGGATCTTTATAGTTCATTAATCATTGTTTTGTCACATTTGCTGAACATTAAAATGCTACAATTATTGTATCCATCTTAATATTGCTGTAATCATTGTTATCTAAAGGATAATGTACAGCCAGATGGTTTATTATTGATTTTAAATTGGTTTTGTAGTAATGTAAACTTTAGTACAGTACTAATCTCACAACAGATCATCATAAATGTACTGTTTTTTTAAACATTTCAAAATATTTTCTGTTGATTTGTTTTGAAGATTTAAAACTGAACCATCACCTTTTCACACTTTTAAAGTTTAATCTTTATTTACTTTTCTTATAAAGTAATATCCTTTCACAATGTTATGAACATTAAACTTTCTAATTTGCATCTGTTGTTGTTTATTTGAATATATTTGTCTATCAATCCACCCAACAATTCATGTTCAATCAGGGATTTATTTAGTACATCTACACTAAAAATATAGATTTTATAGAACTGACTTTTGTAGATTTTATTGAGTATAAGCGATTAATCACAGTCAATAATGCAAATGTTCAAAGTGTGTGTGTTTAGAGAAAAAGAGAAGACAGAACATTTGCATTTGTCAACATCAATCAGGAGAGGAAACAATTCATGACTGTGTAACCATTAGTTGCACCATCCATTAAGTTGATTTAGTTACCCTTAAATTTATGTAGCGTTTCTAAAAATATAGTTTCAAAGCAGATTTACAGTGATAAACAGAAAATATCAGGGTTGCAAACAGAATTCAATTCTCCTGTAAAGAAACTCAAAAAATAAAATAGTCAGTTTGTGTTGATTCAGTTCAATAACTGTGTAAAGATTGTCAAATATGAAAATGAGTTCAGTTGAGCAATAAAGCAGCTTTATAGAAAAAGTGATGTCATCATCCTGCTCAGTTCTAATCAAATAGTGTCAGTACAGTCAGATCAATAATATTGTTGGATATTAAGTGGCACCCAACTAAGCAATCCAAAATGCGACAGTAGCAAGAACCTAAACTCCATCAATGACTGAAATGGAGGAAAAAGTATTGGGTTAATTTGCATATGCAGTGATGTGCACAGACATTTCCATGGCTACACTCAAACTATTTGGAAATGACAACCAAATTTACTTACATATCTGATTCTTGAGATGCTCTGTTCACACAGCAGAAACAGAATGTTAACCAGAATGTTCCCTTTCGATACGGCTCACTCGCATTGCGTCAGTTACTGATGCTTATGGGGAACCTAATTCAATAGCGCCATGCTACTAGCTCAGAATGGAAGGTCGCCCTGTGAGCCCGTAGCCCGGGGCAATTGATGACAAGGGCATCATGGCAGGCTACATGAGAGAAAGGGAGAGATAGTTTATCCAACATCAAGGGCTCAGACCAGGAGCTGGAGCCCGTGGGGCATGATGCCTCCACAAAAATCTCCCAGAGATTTGGGACTGGTTAAGTTGTCCAAGTCTTAGATGTTGAACCTAACAAAGATGAACGGTGAGGACCATCAAAGTCAAAGTCAAAGTCAGCTTTATTGTCAATTCTGCCATAAATACAGTACATACATACAGAGAATTGAAATTCTATAACTCTCAGACCCTATGTGCCTACAGGTAACAACAATAAAAATTTAACATCTGGGTGTCACAGATGTCAGTAATGGACACTCTGCTATACCAAGCACAAAAGAGGCCATTTCCCTGTTGATGTGGGCCCTCACCCCAATAGGGCATTGAGAGTACAAGGACTTGTAAGCCAATTCAGAACTTTCAGTACTGGCTAGAGAGCTGAGTGTTCACCCTCAGGGCCTGGACCGGGTAAAGTGGTTTTAGTGTTATAACCTTTACTCTAAAGGGTGTTGAAAGCACTGTGGGAACATAGCCTTTCCCGGCACTTCTGGGGCCAACCACTCCAAACCGGGCCTACGACAAGTTCAGAACATCCCCAAAATCATCTGGCTCTCTGGATAGCAGTCCTCGGTGGAGTCAGACCACTCCTTCGTATCTGCAAATTCCTCATCAGAACCCTTAAAAAAAGACCAAAATGTTTGCACCAGATGAGGGTAACGGTCTAGGCAGAAGAGGAGCACTGGGAATTCCCCTCGATGTAGGGAGAGTGAGGTATGTGGGAAATGGGCCGGCAAGAGCTCCCTCAATACTATCCACTCAGCCCTGCGACACCATTGTTTCTTCATCTCAGGCTTCTGAACGAGGAGCAGAGTCCATGAGTGCAGTGAGATGGTTTGGCATGGGAGCGACCCTAGTTCTGGCTCCAATAAGCGACACTCTCAGGGAAGCCCTGCATGTGCCACACTTTTGGCACGGTATTTTGAAACAAACACCAGTGAACATATACTCTTTTAGAGTGAAGTATTAAATATTAATAGTTTCAGAGGAGAAGTGCGATTCTACCTAGAGCAGCTCTGTTAATCGCTGGGGATTTTTCCAAGGCAAGCAGGAAGGCTTCTTTTTTGCTTTCTTCTTCAGAGTCAACGAAGAGATGATCTTCATGCTGAAGAAGACATTTTCAAATGAAAATGGCTTCCAGCACAATTTAAACAGACAGTCGGCCCCGTGTATTTGGCTGGGCTGAATGGTCATTTGTCTGTCCAGGTGCATAGAAATCAACCAATCAAGCTTCAGAATATGCCGAAAAAACCCATTTCCCCATAAGGGTCAGTCGCTGAAGCAATGTGAGTGAACCGCATCGAAAGGAAAGTAATCAGCTTTGGGTTCACCCAAGAATGGGTCCCCAGTATCTAAGCAGACTAAGAGCGAGTGGGTGGTCGAGGTCACTTGCTTATGAATCAGTCGGACAGCTCTTTCCTTTGGCTGTCTGGGTCACTCAACCAAGGGTATGACTGTCAGGGTTCTGCCACATTTGGTCTAGTAATCTCTTGTTGTTGTGGCGGAGCTCTGACACTACCGTAATGTCTTGTTTGATGTGTGTGCGCACGGCTTCGAGGATTCTGATGTCTAGTCCTGATACTTTGGTCTGGTTCAGTTTCGGTTTTGTGTCGGGATTCGGGCATTCATAACTTGTGTGTTCGTCCTTGTCGTGAGCGCGTGTGATAAGTGTTTTGCTCATTCTCACGCGCTCTACGTTATGTGAGTGGGCGCGGTTTCAAGCTCTGCTCGTACCGCGCACTCTCATGTCCTTGTCCTGTGTTGTAAGCACACGGTTCGTGTTTACATCGGCCACGTGTTTTCATGTTGTGTTTTTGTGATGCGTCTTTGTTTAATGTGAACACGGGATGATTCACATTGGCTGCGTGTTTGTCTCGTCAATGTGTAACCCTCCCACCTTGCTTCCCTGCTTTAGTTTGATTTGTTCCCAGCTGTGTCTCATTCAATTACCGTTCCTCATGTGTGTATTTAATCCATCAGTGTCTGTTGTCTTGTGCTGGTTTCTCTTCGTTATATGGTTGTGTTCCTGCTGTCTTCGTGAATGTCAGTTTCTAGTCAAGTCTGGTCGAGTCGAGTTGAGTCGAGTTCATGTTAATGTCTTGTTTTCCCCCTCGGGGTGGTTTTTGTTCAGTTTTTATTTTGTTTTATGAATAAATCCCCATTCTCCTTGCAATATTGAGTCCTCGAATCTTCCCTTCTACACACTTGACAATGACCACTTCCAAAGGCTTATTGTTAAGAGTTTCCCCCCAGGACGTCCCTGGGTCACAAGTGCTTCGTCCCTAGTGGACGGAAATGATTTCTCACTCGTGGGTATTGCGTTCCCACAGGGCTTCAACGCAGCACGAGTTCCCTTGTAAGAGAACATCTATGTTTGTAATCTTAGTTCCCTGAATAGGCCTCGCTATGCCTTACTCCCTGGATACTTGCCAACGTCTTGTTTCAGCCTATCAGAAGACAGCACGTTATGGTTTGGGTGTTCTTTATAATGTCCTGGTCAGTTATCCGTCTTTGACATCAGAACATTGGACTGATTTCACATATGTTTCACAACGTAATCACCCACAGCGCTTCATTGCATTGCACTGTAAAATACATTTTTATTAAGATGGTGTTAGAATTGCATTTTCTAAATTGCTAAGAACAAACGCATGCTTCTCTTATCTGTAAACTGAGCAGCTCAGATTAACTCAAGGCCTGAACGAAGAGCAGTATGGAAAGGGGAATGTGTTCCTCGTATGGTAAGAACAATTATGAATGGGTAGAAGCATTTAGCCTTGAGGGTCAGAGGGATATAAATGTGAGAGCAGCTCTCTCAACTCTGCAGGGCAACTTTGGATGTCTGTATGACTGACATTTTCTTTTGAAGTTCTGGCACTAGACCAGGTTTTCTTTTTTCAGGGTGTTAGTTTGCATTTCATAATGAATATTTTGAGCGTTTTGTCAATGCACTGGAAAAAGAGTGTATAATAAATATAGAACTTAAAATGTAGAAAAAATGTATTCCTTGTACAGAAGGTATGGGACAACAGAAAATACACAATTCATGTTTTAAAGCACAACAAAACAGTGAGTAGGACAGAAAAAAAGTGTCCTCAGTTTCATACCTGTAATTACTGGATGGACATTATCTGCTAATTTTATCACGAGTCAATGGTTTAGAGGAAAGACTGCTGCACCACTATGTAACTTAATTTTCCCCATGCTGATCTATTTGAGATAAGACCACAGCGCACATGAAAACGAAACTGCGGTCGATTGTCTGAGCCAATCTCTTCCTGAAAACAGTTTTTTAAGTAGCTTCAGTAATGTTTTCACAGACAAGTGGTAAAATTTAAAAACTCTTTGAAGACTAAATGGAGGTGTAATTTGTAATTTGAAGGTGTAAATCAAATGACAAAGTGAATTAATATAAATAAAAAAAGTGAATGGACTATGAAATACGAATATGTGATGAAATATGAAAACCTACAATGAAAGTATGAGAAAGAAATAAACAGTACAGATGAAGGCAGGCTCGGCTGTAAAGATCTACAAGTCTAAGCATGTGAAAACCAGCCTAGATATGGAGCAATAGAAACAACAGGGAATGAGTTCAAATTTATGTGAAAGTCTTATCTGATATTGTTCTATGACAAAAATGGATATGGTGATCTTGAGCATAGAATAAGTCCAAACAAAACAATTGCAACTTGTAGGTAATCCAGCAGAAACATTTCATTTTTAAAATCCTTGTGTATGAAATCCAAGAGATCCACAAGGCGGTGTAATGTAATTCCCTTTCAAGGGAACTCGCGCTGCGTCAAGTGCTGTGGGAACGCGGTCCACCCGGTCCGCGGATGAAATGGTACTGGGCCGTGGATCGAATTCGCCGACCGGTCCCTGAGCGGCTGCAAGCGGCTGTGGCGCTGTAGCTTTGGCGGTGAGGAGGTGTGTTTCAACAATCACGCAAACAATCTCGCGCGTAGTATCGGTACTGAGCAACAGTGGGACCATAATAATAAATAGTAAATGTGTGTGTATATATTTACATATATAAACAAGAAGAACGAGAGACTGGCGCTGGCTTTTCTCTACCCTCACTTGCTGTCCAGTGCTTCTCTGATTCAGAAGCCTGCACTGCGGTTTCTGCCGCCACAGGGAGGCGCTGGAGAGCCAGAGATGAGAATTCAAATAAAATCCTTCATTCTCCAGAACGCTAAAACTAATGAAGGGGTTTATGACTGGATATATATTTATATATAATGAAGAGAAATGAAAACCAGCCTTCCATCTATGCATATGCAATAAATATATATATTTTATTTTGATGGAAGAACTCAAGATCTGTAGCTCGGGTTAGAGACAGGATTTCCTCATCTCTTTTTCCATTACTCAGATCTGACGGCTCTCTCCAGGGCTGGAAGCACGCTTCTTCGGTTTCTTCCACCCAGGGGGAGGTGCTAGTGTTGCAATCATCCAGCTCTGAGGAGTTGAACGTTGCTGACACAGAGACTGAGATATAGGTGTCTGCTTTCTAGCTAATTCAAGAAATTCGCAAGAATTTGAGAAACACCCCCCCCCCCCCCCCCCCGTACCCTCAGGTCTCAGGAGCTGCTGAGCGAGAGCAGTCCCAGGAAGTTCAGCTCCTCACACTGTGGCAAAAATTAAATAAATATATACGACTTAATGTCATTAGTGTCAGGTCCTTGAGGGCAGTCCCCACCGAAGGGAAGCGGTTTATACCTCATTTACGGTGCCCGTTCCCTTCGGTGCCCTCAGGGGCCATTCTGCTAACCCTGCCACCTTGTGTGCTTCAGGGCGCAGTGGTCCCCAGCGAGCTCTCGCCTCAGTGTCCGAAACATAGTGGCACCGGGATGCCCGCTCCCTCCGAGGAGGGTCCTAGAGCCATCAGTTTGGTTGTTCCCTGCTGGTTCGCCGCTTCAGGGCACCGAGCTGGTTGCTCAAGAAACACCAGAGACTAGTCTAGACAGATTGGTTCCCTTAGTAGAATATCTGGCAGCGTGTGATACTTCTGCTGAATATTCTCAGTGGGTCCTGCTCACAAACAAGTAGGCTTCTTTAGGTCTCGCCCACCCAGAATTAGGGTTTCTACCCTCAGTAGTGACACCCGAGAAGGCTCTGGTTATGAAACAGGAAGTATAACTCTGCTGGGGTAAGAGGCATTAGCTAGGTCAGGGTTCTAAAGCTGTTACTTCACTGTTCTATACTAGGATGGCTTTGAACCTCTGTCTGCTGAATGCCTCGTCTGCAGCGTAGGTTCGAAGGTCAGGTCAGTCACTTCAGATCAGGTCCAAGGACTGATCTGCGGTGACCATACATCCAGGAAGGCCCAGATGTCTGCTTTTGGGGAAAGGTACACCAATTCAGGCCCTTCCATTAGGTCAAGTCATGTCAAGTCAAGTCAGTTTTATTGTCACATCACCACAGCACATGTGCCTTGGTGAGTGAAATTCTTGGGAGCGTCATCCAGAAAGTTGAAGCAACAGTTAACATAACCAAATACAGCAGGTAAAGACAAAGGAAAAAGGAAAAAAAGTGCAATGTGCACATACATACAGTTAGTACACACAGTGTACTATTGACATACGGTTAGTACTATACTACACATTATACTCAGATGTACATGCATTCAGTTAGCACCACATTAAACGCTATACACAGAATTTACACATTAAACACTATGCACAGAATGTACATATTAAACACTATATACAAATGTCACATTATTGACATTTATGCACATAATTTTAATGATTGTCCGTGCACTGGATACAGAGTGTCCTGACTCCAGGAGTGTCAGGCCACTGAGGTCTGTCCCATTGAGGCTAGGCGGTGTTCACCTGTTCAACAGTGGGCTCATGGGCTGGAGCAGACACTGCAGAGCATTCTGAGCCGGACACTGGAGAGCATTCTGGGCTGTGGTCAGGGGCTGAAGACGATGGGTGTGCAGCCCACACACACAAGAACTGTGGCCGTACTGGTCCCTGCCACATCCACTGGAGCAGAATAGGGGAACATGTTGTGGGGACGATTCGGAAATCCATTGCCGCTTGTACGTATGTTCTTTTCTTTTTCTTATTTGAATGATTTGTAATGAGTGATTCATAATCAAGTTAGAGTTGATAGTTGGAGCCTGAGCCGAATTACTAGTTTTGTTTACCTTTCTTTCTTTCTTTCTTTCTTTCTTTCTTTCTTTCTTTCTTTCTTTCTTTCTTTCTTTCTTAGCCAAACAGAATCATTTAACCTTCAGAAACACAGTTATTCACAGACGGGACAAAGCCGAATTTGTTGAGAAACCACATTAGACAGGCCGAAAGCAAGAAAGTATGCAATCTAGTACAGCGTGATGACCTGCTGTTAGTTGCTGCACATATGCCTTTTGTTGTTAGCAAACATATACAGTGTATGTACATTTTTATAGCATGCCGATCGCTTCATCTAATAAATAGATATATTGGGTGTAGGTTATCTCGCTAAACGGTAATCTCGACGCTTTTTTGCAACCCCAGAGGCCGTCGACATAACCCAACTCCACTGTACATCTATATCTGCTCCGCCACACATTGACGAGAATATCAGTTTTGTACATTATTTTGTTCTGTTTACCGTATTATTTATGAGGATGAATTGCATAACATGCCAATATTATTGCAAAACATATTTCACTTTTCTTTTTGAAAATATGTTAATTTGCAATTCTGGTATAATTTTTGTTCTATTTTGTTTGTTTTACACTGCAGATTTATCAAATGGATATTGGTGTAGGCTGTTAATTGTAAGACTTGCTTTGTGAAGTATGTAAGTATGAGAGGCAGTATTGCCATTTCTTTTACACAACGATCTACAGTTTCACACACTTTCACGCACTTCTTCCATCTGCCAATGGTGTCGCCATTTCTCATTTCTCATTTCCTCAGATTGTTTAAACACACCTTCTCACCGCCAAAGCGGCAGCGTCACAGCCGCTTGCAGCCGCTCACCGGTATTGGGCCGCGGACCGGGGGTTGGGGAACACTGTCATAATGCACTGTTTGTTTGTTGGCCAGAGGAGAACTAGTCCCCTGACTGAGCCTGGTTTCTCCCACGATTTTTTTCTTCACTCATCTGCCTGATGGAGTTTGAGTTCTTGCCACTGTTCTCGCCTCTGGCTTGCTTAGTCAGGGACGCTTAATACTTAATATTCATCAGTATTATTAACTGGCCTGCTCTTCTAGAGCTGCTTCACGGCCAAAACAAACAATTGTTGCATTATTTCCCTGTTACCTCTATTTTACAATCTGTTTTTTAAAAAGCCCAATATAAATAAAGGTAACTTGACTCAACGGCTTTGGTGCGAGAACATGTCTTAATTGATGTGTATGTTTCCTTGTCTCTCCTGTCTATCGTCTAAGCCCGCCCAACTTGTTCCCTCATTATTGCTTCATTTGCCCCACCTGTCCTCCCTCGTTACCTCCTTTGATTGTTGCACTATATGTTCTGCTCGTGTTGACCATTTTGAGCAAACTTGTTGTCAAACGTGTTTGGAATGTGTATCTATTTTGCCATTATCAAAAGAAAATGTAGGATTTAATAATATCTGTCTATAACTAGCAGAGCAATTTATAAGGTAAGATTATTAACCTTCGGACACTACACTCAGGTGTGTCTGTATAGAATTTTAATCTTGTGATGGCAAAGCTGAATTTCCACAGCAATTACTCCAGTCCTTCGTGTCACAACACTTTTTAAATATGTATAAATGTAACTTTGCTTCAGATGGTGTGGGCCACCAGCAATAAGATTGAATGTGCTGTTGTGATATGTGTGAATAATTGAGTTTGTTGCATTTTGTGATATGTGTAAATAATTGAGTTTGTTGCATTTTGTGATATGTGTGAATAATTGAGTTTGTTGCATTTTGTGATATGTGTAAATAATTGAGTTTGTTGCATTTTGTGATATGTGTGAATAATTGTTTGATTTATTTGTATGTGATTGTTTTTTGTTGTTTGTTCGTTGTTCATTGATATGAATATTGGTTGTAAATATATTGTGTTCTAGAATAGGTTATTAATTTCGAGTTAATTTTGTGATTGGTTGTACGTGTGACGTGCACTTCGCTGCGTGGCGGGATGAAGGGAGTTCTCGAGAGAGACTTCATTGACATTATAAAGTTAGTGAATGAACATCGCGGGTGACTGAATGATTTCTAATCAACATATATCACTCCCTTTTCTCACTCACAGGAGTATTACACTGTCAGCAGTTGTTCAAACATGGATGTGTCTGGGGTAACATGGAAACAAGCCACTTTACTGGTTTGCAACTATAGCATGTAAGAATCATTGGCTACTGGATCAAGTAATTTAATTTACTAAACAATGGCTGCATCTGAGAGGTCAAGGTAATCAGCTGAACATGCTGCTTCTGTTCTAGGAGGAGCAGGGTAGGAGAAGCTCCATACAAGACGGGAAAACCTTGCTCTGCATGTCCCTCAAGCTATGAAGAATCATGTGAAGATAACATGCGTTACTCCAAACCAAAGAAAAGATGTGAGAGGATACCTGGTTAAAAACAACACACTCAAGAGTTTTTGATATGAATGGTAAGAGAGAGACAGATCTGTAACTATCAACAAGTGATGTGCTTAATGTGAATTTTTTCAGCAGTTACCCGAGCCTGCTTAAACGCGGGAGGGAAGGTTTATGATATGTTAAAGAGGTGGAGGGTGGTGGTGGAGGAGGACAGAGGAGAGACTTGAATGATTTGAAAAGTGCATGCATGTTGGAAGTGCTGTTGATCTTGGTATGGACGTCAGTAGAAAAGGTAGAGAGAAGAGATTTAAACAAACTCAGGTCAGACGGGTCCTTAGACTTGCGCCATTTTCTCTCAGCTGCCCTTAGCTTGGCCCGGTGTTCAGGAAGAACATCAGTTAGCCAGGGGCTAGAGGGAGTAGCACGTGATGACCTGGAAGAGAGTGGACAGACATTATCTAGACAAGACGTTAGAGTAGAACATAAAGTGTCTGTTGCAAGCATTTCACATCCAGAGATGAAAATTGCTTGGGTGAGGGAAGAGAGGATGAAACAACAGAGGAGAGATGAGAAGGAGAAAGAGAGCACAGGTTTCGCCTGAAAGTGACTGGAAGAGGGGTTGGCGTTGCAGAAGTATTCTTGTGGATGGACTATAAGTTTCACACTGCATGTTATCTGTTAATTATCACTATGTTGACATGTTTATGCTTTAAATGCTCTGGCTGGTGTCTTGCTAACGAATTGCAGGATTAAACTATAGGCTACTTACACTTGAATAAGAGTTGTATCGTTCCTGAGCTTTGGTGGACTTTGAACATGCTGAGGAACATTGAAGTTCAACTTTGTTGCTTAATTTCTCATTCAGGAGGGTTTTTAGTAACCAGTAAGTGGAACCATTCTTTCAGATGGTTATAAAGTAAGTTTCACTATCTGGTGACATCATCAGCCAATATTTTGAACTTTTCTTTATGAATAATCATTCATGCACTTATGTTTAATTTTGTGATGTTATCTTTAAAAGCAATTTTTAATATTTAGCATTTTATGTTGCATCCCAAGGTGGTCGGGATGATTCCGTTGCTCTGATCCGCATCCATAATTCTGAATGACTGTCAAGTAGAGTGACGACCTGTTTGTAGATGTACGTACATTGCAGTTACTTTTTGATGTAAGTTCATAGTATTTAAGCACATCTAATATAAAGTGACCCGTGTTTTTCCGGCACTCTTTTCTCTCGTTTAAAATGTTCTCAAACTCAGTTTCTCAACTCTGATCTGATCAACTTGCTTTCATTGGATTAGTTTAAGAGTCCATGTGTTGAATGGCCTCAGCAATGGTCCAAATCTGAGCATTGCTGGTTCAGTGGTAGAATATTACATAATAATGCATTATATATATATATAATTATATGCCATTATATAATAATAATAATAATCTCTAAATGAGATTTTTTTTTTTTTTACTGATCTCTAAAAAAATCTAATTCCAGAGAGAAAGCAGCAAACAGGGTATCATGCGTCTTCCTCCATGCAGCCCAACTGAACATCACCAATGAGGACAGAAGAGAGATTTTGATGTGATGTGATGCCAGGGCCTACAGATGAAATAACATGACAATATGATTATGATTCACTACTATGAATGTATTTCCTCTTACGTTGGCTTAACATAAGAACAAAATAATACAGAAAGATATCCATCTTTTTGGCCGATCTATTTCGAACATTAAACTACTCACAGTTCTGCATTTATCAGACGCTGTATTATGCTGGAAATATACATTTACATTTATTCATTTAGCAGAAGTTTTTATCCAAAGCAACTTACAATTTGAGAAATACAGAAAGTGATTCATCCTGAAGATGCAAAAGTACATAAGAGTGCTTACAATAAAAAGTTTCAAACATTACACATACAAATGGTATAAGCCTGGAGAAAAGAGGAATGTTTTTTATTTATTATTTGTTTTATGTGGTTGAGATGGTGTGTGCGTGTATGTGTCATGTTAGGTGTTCACACATTTGAGTTTTCAGCAGTCTTTTGATCATTGCACATTGAACATTTGAACAAGGATTCAAAAGACCTTGGCAATTGCTCTGATACATAATGTCATAACATATTTTAAGTGAAAATAGGCAAAGATACACTGTCCAGAAAGTGGAGACACCAATTATATGTTGAGTCGGATGCAGCCAGGTTTGCATGTACCCTGTGGTTTTCAGTTTGTCGCACTGAGTCAACATGACCGTTATTTTGGACTAGCTTCTATGATCATCAGGTAAAAACTCAAGGTGGTTTCTGGGGATTCTTTATTTTCTTCCATCTCAATCGGCTTGCAACGTGATGTCATGCTATGACACTGGTTATTTGCTAGCCTAAATACACAAGTCAAGCCACTGGTTACACAGAAAATGAAGCATGTAAGTGAAAGTGACAACAGACACTGAGGACAGAGGCAACAGCAACACAACCAGCCAAAAAGTGAATGATTTTGCAGGTGGAGGCTATAGACGGTTGTTCTTATTCTTCTTGACTAAATTGTCTTTAGTTCTTTGTTTTGTCACTGGCTGTAATAGCTACAACCCAATCCGGTTACACAGGCAGTCCTGGTCCTCCAGGATGATCATCCATACGTCCCGTGGCAAGGAGGTTTCAAGAGCATGGAAGAGATCCCGTCAAAGGTATATTATAATAGAAGACGTATCTCAATATGCGTATTCTAACTCAATATGCTAAAAAACACAATTTGTTTTTATTATAAAAGTTACAAATGATGGTGGAGTGTAAATGACAAACTTGAAAATGAAAATGATTCACTGTTTAGTCCTCAAAGATTCTGGTTTGCTGACTGTGAGAAGTTTTCACAGTGGTTTCAGTTTTAACCAAAGCGTGAAAGCAATAAAAAAAAGGGTGAGAAGAGCAGCTAAGATTCATATCATGATGATTTTGCAGACTGTATAATGAATTTAAGTGACGCCAGAATTGAAAGCTGGTTATTAATTTAAAAAAAATTTTTTTTTGTCATTTTTCTTTTGACCAGAATGTTTTGTGTAGACTAATAATGTTTAATTCATGTTTCCTCCTTGAATATTGTTCTTAAATTGTGAAAAACTGATATGCTATACCCTCCATTCACTGAAATGCATAGGTGGTATAAACGTTGAGTCTAGAAAATAGACAAAATGATTAGCAAATGTGTATTTGGAAGCACATTGCATCACTCCATAAGCCACACCCCCGCCTATCTAAAATATAAACGTTCAGGATTTTGTGCATTGGTTTAAAAACCAGCAAGGACGTGATACCAGACCTTTCAATGGACACAACAAAGATGGTTCAACTGGGAGTTATTTTCCTTTGTAAGGTAGGATTTTATCCAGGACATTTTCCAAAAACTAAGATGTTTGGTTGTACATATCATGTTCAGAGAATACATGAATTTTTTTTTTTTTGAGAAGCTGATTTTATTTGACATTATAAATGCATGTTTTCAAGATGTTGAATTAAGTTTTTTCCTGTTATCTCAGTAAGGCTAAATAAACAAATAAAACAATATTGTTGAAAGCGCTATATAAATAAAGGTGACTTTATTAGTAAGTATTAAAAAGCTAAACATCCACAACCAAAAAGCAATATAAAATGTTTGATCTGTGCTGTTGCTGCTGAAATAGTACTATTTTTATATCATAAATCACTTTTATGTCGCAGAGGCTGATTGTCCCAGACCGAAACGTTTAATCTAAAAACATGAAAGTTTGTTTCTAAAAATATTCACTACATGGCTTACGTATGTTTTTGATATGTGCTTAAACATGATTTCTGAAACAATGGCTCATTTTCTCAATAGTCGACAGTAAAACAGCACACATGTGTTTGGCAGTACTCACAAATACACAAATGTGCACAAACACCGCAAATACAGTATGTATGTCAGGACAGAACCAGACTGAGAGATGCGAGTAAGAGAATCCAACAGATATATAATGCAGAGGATGATAATGTGACGATGCAGATGAGTAAAGCAGTCAGTTTGTAGATGATGATTGTATGAATAAGAGTCTTTTCTCTTACCAAGTTTGTGAAGAGGATATCGGATGCCAATTGAATCAGACAGCACACACAGAGCAGGTTTGTCAAATAATGGGCGAGTATCTTTTCAAACAGATGTGATTGGAGAAGGTTAGAGTCATTTTCTGGAGACAGCTGAGAATTTCAAGATCACTGGAAACTTACAATCAGGACACTTCAGGTAAGTGAAGCATATAGACAGACTACATCCACGAATAAAGCCAGACCAGGAGGGACTGAAAATAAGTGCTGTTTATAGTGTTGAGGGACAGGAGCAGGTAATAGGTGTTTGGTTGAGCAACAGTGCTGAGTGGTGTTGACTGGAGAACATGTAATCCATCTCAAATCTCATCGCCCAGTTCCACCCAGAAGCATTGGTTGAGCATGGTGTCGTTCCAGATCACCAGATGTGCCAACTCCAGGAACTCTTCAACATACGTGCTTTCTCTTCTCTACTCATTCTTTATATACGGATTGGTTTCCTTGCTCTGTCTCCTCTCCACCAGTATGCTGGTGTGTGGTGAGCATTCTGGCACAATATGGCTGCCGTCGCATCATCCAGCTGGATGCCGCACATTGGTGGAGATTGAGGAGATTCCCCCCTTCCTTGTAAAGTGCTTTGAGTGTATGAAAACGCATGTAATGAATTATTATTATTATTATTATCCAGAAGTCCATGCATTGGTTATTATGGAAATGATCTGTCTGCGTATGTGTTCTTTAATTTGCATGTCATCAATAGTTTATGGACAGAACTATCCACTCCCATCGGCACTTTTTAAAAATTGCGCTCTCATGCTAATTTGCTCTATTTTAGTAAATCTGGCTCTAAATGTGTAAATGTGCAAAACTACAGGCCAATATGTAGAATTTTGGTGCTGGTTGCGTCTGTATAGTCAACAGAATTAAATGTTAAAGAGCCCATCAAAATAAAGCGAAATCAAGAACTCATGTAATTAATTGTATTTTTTAAACTGAATGCATTTTGTACCAATGCAATAAAAAGTGATCCGTGGATTAGGCCATATTTGCACTGCAGGTCTTTAAGCTCAATTCCAGTCTGATTCTTTGAAAGTGAGCGATATCCAATATCTGCATGTACACATGTAGCAAATCTAGCTCAAATGGGCACGATTTATGCGCGCGTTTAATCGCAACGTGTTATGATCAAATATGTACAGAATCGGATAAAAAGGAATTTTGATGTTAACGATGAATTAACAATCAATTATAACGGATTATTATTAATGTGTGTCTTTATTCTGCTTGTAGAATTTCTTTTAATTCTAGAATTAAGTTCAACGAGTGACCATTTGTCCGATAAATGAGCCAAGCAATATATGAACTCTTAGAAAGACTTCTTATGGCCACAAAGAAGGATCTTTCCTTTTCTTTTAAGATATTAAAGCATGTAGCAAGGCTCAAACGTTAAAGTGAATTATGTATGAGCAGTACAGAGACAATAACATGTGAACATATATATTTTAATACACAAACTACGGGTACAAACATTAAACAGAATACATACACAGATTAATGGGTAGCGATAGAGAGAGAGAGAGAAACAGAAGGGCGATTTACAGACAGTCAACCTTTTCGAGAGCGAGCAAGGAATCAAATCACACCTTATTTAAGCATCAACTCAATACTTGGAATACTTGCATTTGGTCAGTTTGGCTGCTGGTTGCGGATGCGAGCGTGTGAAGAATTCCGTGATTTGCTCATTACATACAAAATACATCATCAGTTCACAAATGCTACGACGAGCGTTTGGAGAGTGCTTTCATGTTGTGTTTTCATGTCGCGCGGTTTTCACCAGCTGCGCGCTGTCGTTGTCTAATGTGAACACGCGGCAATACACGTCTGCATTGGCTGCGTGTTCGTATCTTGTCAATGTTACCCCACCCGTCTTGTTTCCTTGTCATTAGTTTTAATTATCCCAGCTGTTTTCCCTCATTACCTTCCCCATGTGCTCCCTATTTAAGCCCTTCATGTTTGCTGTCCTGTGTCGCGTCGTTGTCTTTTTGTCAAGTTAAAATGGCATGATTTGCAAGGGATCCTGATAGATGCATAGATGAAATGATAGTACAAGTTTTAACTGTCTGCAGCATCTTTACTGGACAGCAAAACATTGAGTTGAGCCTTTGTCCTTTCTTCTTACACCAGCTGGAGTTTTCCATGATCTCCACCAGATGAGACACCTCCCATCTCACGGTTTCCCATCATTGAGAGGGAGAGATCCAATCTGTCTGATTACACAGCAGACACAAATGCACTTATCAGATTTATGTCCACATAAGAATGAGGCCTGAAACCGGTCTGAGACTATCGTAATCCATGTGATGTTTTTCCTGCTTAAACACTTGTGGATCATATTAGAAAAAAAAATTGGGTCACTTGAACCATCCAATGTAAATGTGGCCATAGACTGATGTTTGTGGTAGAATAGATTAAATATGATCAAAATGCCTTACATTTAAAGTATATATTGCATAAAGAGATTTAATATGTTTCAAACTAGGTGCTTTTATATGAATTTACGGAGGAGTCTTCATGCACACCTGGCTTTGAGTCGGAGTTGCTGGTTCTTAAAGTTCACAGAGATGACCTTCAGAAGGCAGAAAGACTAGGAAAAGGTAGGCTGATCTCTTTACATTTATGTTTTTGGCAGACGCTTTTACCCAAAGCGACTTACATTATATTCAAGGAACACATTGAATCAGTTCTTGCTTTCCATGGGATCGAACCCATGGCCTTGGCGTTGTAAACACCAATGCTCTACTGATTGAAGGAAATCTCTTTAAACTAAACACTCAATTTTTGAAATTGTAAACATGCACTGTATGTATACAACTGTATATGTATCTATAACTGTATATGCATGCTAATGTATTTTCACACAAAAATAATAACTAAATGCTCCTGCACGTACCAATCATTGCCCTTTGTTTGATTCGGTTGAAATCTCCTCCTTGTATCAGAGGAGAAAAATGCATATGTTGAGGTTTATTGCCAAAGCTCTCATAGGTGAACTGCCTCTGTATATCTGTAGTCTCTTATCTTATTGTTCTAGTCATTATAAAACTAGATCGTCCATTAAATTACTTTTAACTGTGCCTAGATCACACTCTGAGTTTGGTAAAACTGCCTTTTCCTGTTACGCGCCAAGACTATGGAATTTAATGCAGAGTACTTTGAAGCTAGACATGCTGCCATCCTTAAATATTTTTAGAAATCTTTTGGTGTTATATTTGAAAGAATCATGTTCCTGTTTTACTTAACATGTTTATACTTTGTTAGTTTTTGACTGCTGGACAGGATTTATGTTGTTGTTGTTTTTGTTGTTTTCCTTTAATGTTTGTCTTGTAATATTTTATGTGTGAAATTTTGTGTGCTGCCATTTTGGCCAGGACTCCCTGGTAGAAGAGATTTTTTTTAGCTCAATGGGATTATTCCTGGTAAAATATGGGTTAAATCTACTAAATTTGCTTTCATCAGAGGCGGAAAGAGGGGTCTCATTCACGTGCAAGTAGTGTAGATCACAAATCCAGTTAGTAATGATTAATAATGTATGCTATCAATGCCTCGTCAGTAGATGATGCTATGAAAACACCTCATGAGGTGGAACGATTGTCTGACATCTATATAGAATCACACCAATTGATTGGCTGATGGCGCTAATGATGCGAAATCCTGCCAATCCTGGACCCGAGTCTACTAAACTTCACTTTCAGAAAACCAGAATCTGATTTCACCAAGAGTAACATGTACCTTGGAACACCATTCTAATCAATCGATCAGATTTGAGAGACAAGTTGAAAGTTTATATCCAGTTTAGGTTTACAGCTAGGGTTAGGTGCTTCTACATCATTTCCCTCTGATTTTAGGGATAACTCATAGGTAGGGTTAGGATTAGGATTCATAATACTCAGACAGGAATTTTGTTCAAGGATCAACAAAATATAAAGACCCAGGAATTCTTCTAACTCTGCAGAACCAGGATGTATCTCACGAATTTGGCACAGAGACACATTATGAACATGGATACTGGTTTTTGACTCTAGGTGTTTTTAAAGGCAGTTGAATCTGGGAGCAATGCAAGAGTGCCCTCTACTACGAGACTAGCTGGATGTTTGCATTGCAGTGCAGAAAGTGCTATATTGGTCCGGTTCACTCCTGCTGGCTCAGTGCTGGTCATCCCCAAAAACTTTATTTAAATTATGAATGGATTATATACATAAATCAAATAAAGACCACTTTATTTATAAAACGATGTTGCCATTGACACTGCTGAATTGACCTGGTATGTGATACTACAGAAATACTTGTATTTTCTGACTAATCATAAATTTGAAGTAGTTTTACTGTCAACAGACCATCATCACGCCTGGAGAGTTTCCATAGCATCACCTACTGACACAGCGTCTTGTTACCCATTCATTTTATACATGTGCCAAGATGCATTATTACTGTTTATTGTACCTTTTTCTGACAGTAATGTTTAATGCATGCGATGGAAGAAGAAGAACGCTCTTTCAGTCCACTGACCAGCGGTTTGATGTGAGCACGGATGGGACGGTAACACTCAAGAGACCAGTGACTCTTCATGAAGGACACAAGGTGTTTTCTGTGAACGCTTGGGACTCCAGTGGCAAGAAGCACACGGTATCTGTCAGAGTTGAGCGGGTCCACCATCATGAGGAGCATCACATGGACACGGTCATGAACATCTCCTCTCCACAGGTACAAACCAGTTCCTGCTGCCAATACAGTGCAAGCCTGACCTCTATTGGACATCTCAGTTTGTATGTGTGCTATTCATGGGTATATTCAGGACAAATTACTGGAGGTGTGTGTTAAATTAATTACATTTCCAATCTCTACAGATGAATGAAATTTGTCGCAGCCATCCCTGATCAGTCTCATCAACACAAAATTAGTCTGTCGATGTTTCATTTATAGAGAGCTGACTGAATTTATTATATGTAATAGATTATATAAAGCCAGTGATGAAGCATAGAGATCTCGATTCACACTGAATTGGTTTATTGAATGGAGCCCCAAAAATTGTACCCTCCCCTTATATTAATACTATACAGTCAGTAGCTGTGAGCAAGTAAACATTTTGAGATGATGCAAAAATTATCCAAATTATCTTTTACTTCTATTTTAAAATGGAATCTCAATCTGATGATCTGGTTCTGATGTTTCCAAAGTCTTCGACGGGTTTAAAGAGAGCAAAGAGAGGTTGGGTTATTCCTCCAATCCGTGTATCTGAGAATAGCAGAGGTCCTTTCCCACAGTTCGTGACCACAGTGAGTGAAAGCCATGAAGGGAATGATCAAAATGATTGATGTATAAGAAAGAGGTTTGTCTTTTATTGACTCTCTTATTTCTTTCTGTATTTAGATAATATCAGACCTTTCTAAAGAGGTTCAGGTGGCATACAGGATCTCAGGTGAAGGGGTCGATCTGGATCCTAAGGGGATTTTCACTGTAGAAAGATTAACAGGGATTCTGTGTGTGCATCGGCCCCTCGACAGAGAAAAGAAAGCTTCATACAGAGTAAGTTGATTTTTAGTCTCTAACTCTTAATCAACAGTTAGCTCCTAAATATTTATATTTAGTTTTTAGTGTATTTTGGTGTTGGGTTATTTAATCATTATTAATTCTTTGAATGCTGCCTTCAGATAATCACATAAAAAGGCCCCGTGAAATGGTCAGTTTTCTTTAGGACTTTACTTGCAAATTGCTGTGTCAAAGCTAACAGACTTGGACTAAAAGTGTAACGAGGAGTCAGCCGATTGAGGATTCATCTGCAGTTTATTACGGTATACAAGAAGTGACAGGCAGAGTCAGAAACGGGGATATGCTTAGGTCGAGGCAGACAGCAAACAAACACAATCCAGATAGACAGGCAATGGTCATGGCAAAAGACAAGGTTCAAATAACAGGGAACAGTCCAAGGTCAGAATCAGAATAACGAGCAAGGGAATAAACGCTCAGAAATGATCACAACAGCAATTCAAGAGTCCACAAGGTGGTGTGAGTGTGCTGTGTTTATATAGAGTGTGATGAGCTGCAGTGTGCTCGCAGTCAGTCTCAGGCGCAAGTGTCAGTGGGAATTGTAGTCCAAGGTGATTAGTATTCTTGTGAGGCTCCCTCTGGTGATCCGGAGGAGGCGGACAGGGAGCCTCACCCGTGACAAAAAGATACAACTCAAATTTTTATTAATTTTTGTTTTCAAACAACCTTAGATATTTTCATCGTAACATGCCTGTATTTCTTCTCCTGTCTTTAGCTTATAGTTCATGCTCCTGCAATTGGTGCACCGTTAGAAGAAGCCCCAATGGAAATTATTATAAAAGTGCTGGACCAAAATGATAATTATCCTATATTTACACAAAATCCATTCAATGGAAATGTTCCTGAAGCTTCTGAAATAGGTAAGTGTGTGGTGCAGTTTCTCAATGAAATGGATTTTAGCAGGTTTTTTTTTTAATCTAATCTAATCAGTGTTTCTTCTCTCACTGAAGGTCATGAGTTTATGACAGTCACAGCCACTGATGCTGATGATCCAGAGACTGACTATGGTATTGTCAGATACTTCATTAGAAAGCAAGATCCAGAATTACCACATGCAAACATGTTTGAAATCAGCCCTAATACCGGAAGCATTCGTGTGAATTCTGCAGGCTTGGATAATGAGGTGAGAAATTATGAATATATGATGTGATGAAGATTGATTTAATGTAAACAAACTCACCTGAAAACATCTAATCTTTCAGAAATGGTCCAAATATATTTTGTTGGTTGTGGCTGCTGATATGGATGGAGCAGGTCGTCCAGTCACTGGCACAGCTGTTATTACTGTGACTGACAGCAATGATAACGCACCTCAGTTTGAGCAAACCACGGTAATATATTATAATGCTCTGAATATTAGTATATTTATGTAACAATATTAATTTTCTGAATAATAGGAACACATCAAGATGGCGCCGCGGATGGCTGCCTCGGTTTTGAGCTCTTCAGTGATTTTGTCTTTGTTTGTTTGTTCTGCTTTTAGTCATTCTTTTCCGATCGTTTTCACCAAAAACGAACTACTGGACATTAAGGAACACACACCAGACAATATTTCTGCGGTTTTTGATTATTCAGACGTTTTACTCGATATCCTCGTTGGAGGATATCGCGACTGTCTCTTTAAGCCGACTGGCCAGACGCAAGCGTCTGTTTACATTCCTCTAGACGAGTGTGTCAGTGCGGCATTACAACAGCTGGCTGAACAAATAGCTGAGACTGAACAAAAGTATCCAGATTCTCTTTTAATCATTCTGGGGGATTTTAACAAAGCAAATCTCTCCCGTGAACTGCCAAAATACAGACAGCACATTACATGTCCCACCAGAGACAGTAATATTCTTGACCACTGCTACACCACAATAAAGAATGCATATCACTCCGTCCCACGGGCAGCTTTGGGGCTTTCTGATCACTGTGTGGTTCATCTTATACCATCCTACAGGCAGAAACTGAAATCAGCTAAACCTGCAAAAAAGACTGTTAAAAGATGGACTAATGAAGCAGAGCAGAATCCAAAAGCCTGCTTCGACTGCTCTGATTGGAACGTTTTTGAAGCTGCTACCACTGATCTGGATGAGCTCACATATACTGTAACATCATACATCAGTTTCTGTGAGGATACACACATTCCTACCAGGACATTCTTATCATTTCCTAATGATAAACCATGGTTTACTGGGAAACTCAAACAGCTTTGTCACAACAAAGAGGACGTTACACTTTCAGTCTTCACGCGGATCTTCAATAGATCATTGGAGCAGTGTGAAGTTCCCCGTTGCTTCAAACGCTCCACCATCATTCCTGTCCCCAAAAACCCAAAATCACTGGACTTAATGACTACAAACCTGTCGCTCTCACATCTGTGGTCATGAAGTCATTTGAAAGACTGGTTCTGGCCCACCTGAAGGACATCACTGGACCCTTGCTGGATCCTCTTCAATTTGCCTACAGAGCAAACAGGTCTGTGGATGATGCAGTCAACATGGGACTGCATTATATCCTGCAACATCTCGACAGACCTGGGACTTATGCAAGGATCTTATTTGTGGACTTCAGCTCGGCCTTCAACACCATCATGCCTGATCTTCTTACAGCTAAACTGACCCAGCTCTCCTTGCCATCCTCAATCTGTCAGTGGATCACCAGCTTCCTGACAGACCGGCAACAGCGAGTGAGACTGGGGAAACTCACATCCAGGACTCTCACTACCAGCATTGGCGCCCCCCAGGGGTGTGTTCTCTCCCCACTGCTCTTCTCCCTGTACACCAATGACTGCACTTCTAAAGACCCTTCTGTGAAGCTCCTGAAATTTGCAGACGACACCACCATCATCGGCCTCATCCGAAACGGTGACGAGTCTGCTTACAGACTGGAGGTTGAACAACTGGCTGTCTGGTGCAGTTATAACAACCTTGAGCTCAACACGCTCAAAACGGTGGAGATGATAGTGGACTTCAGGAGGAACAGCCCTGCTCTACCTCCACTCACCATCATGAACAGCACAGTGGCAGCAGTGGAGTCATTCAGGTTCCTGGGCACCACCATCTCTCAGGACCTGAAGTGGAACAATCACATTGACTCCATTGTAAAAAAGGCTCAGCAGAGACTGTACTTCCTTCGTCAGCTGAGGAAGCTCAACCTCCCACAGGAGCTGCTGATACAGTTCTACTCGGCAGTCATTGAGTCTGTTTTGTGCACCTCCATCACTGTCTGGTTTGGTTCAGCTACCAAATCTGACATCGGGAGACTACATCGCACAATCCCGACTGCAGAGAGGATTATTGGTGCTTCCCTGCCAGCCCTCCAGGACCTGTACTCTTCCAGAGTGAAGAAGAGAGCAGGTAAAATCATCACAGACTCTGCTCACCCTGGACACTTCCTGTTTGAACTGTTACCGTCAGGACGGCGACTACGATCACTGGCCACTAGAACATCTCGGCACAGGAACAGTTTCTTTCCACAGGCCATTTCCCTCTTGAACACTGAACTCTAAAACATCTGACGTTATGGACCTGAGATAAAATGCTGGGCAGAGCGCAGGGAAAGAAAAACAATGCAGACGGATGTTATGGCTGACAATCTATCCCCTCTCCCACTCCATACAAAAAATCCCATCGTGTGACCACATGTACTGTGTATGTTATGTATTGTTGTTTGCTATGTAAACTCATGTTGTGTTGTATATGTGCACTGGAAGCTTCAGCACCAAGACAAATTCCTTGTGTGTGCAAGCACACTTGGCAATAAAGCTCTTTCTGATTCTGATATATAAATGTATGTTTTAACTTTATTAATACTTATATGCTCTATACATCTCTTTGTTTTAGCACAATGTGTCTGTCCCAGAGAATAAAGTAGGGGCTGTTGTGGCCACACTTACAGTAACTGATGAAGATGAACCTGAATCTTCTGCCTGGTCAACCAAATATCGTATTATTGGCGGAGACAAGGGTGGGTTTTTCAACATCAGCACTGGACCCAGTCGGCTAGAGGGAATCATCACCACTGTAAAGGTACTGTGTGTTACTCGTGTGTTTGTTCTGGTAATTGGTTGTGATGATGAACTTTTAGTGAAAGACACTTTCTTTTCCATTCAGCCCCTGGACTTTGAGTCTGTGATTGTTGAGAACGATGATCCATTTGTCGGTTCTTTGGCCACTTCCACTGCCACAGTCACAGTGAATGTATTAGATGTGAATGAGCCTCCAGAGTTTAATCCAAAGGAGAAGGAGATTCACAAACTTGAAGATTCACCACTTGGAGACTTAGTTTCTTATACAGCCATTGATCCAGACACTGCAAAATCACAGAAGATAACGTAAGAAGTTATTTTTTTCCCCTCCAAGAATTAAATCTCTCATACACAGAATTAAAATCAGGGCATGCCTGCGTTTTAAATGTCAAATGATTTTGAACTCTCAGGCAAGTCTTAGTCAAACCAGCATGAAGTTGTTCTTGCTGAACATTATGTGTCTGGTTCCTCACAGGTACAGGATTCTCACTGATCCTGACGGCTGGCTGAGTGTAACTCCAGACTCTGGAATGATTCAAGTCAAGAAAGCTATGGATCGAGAATCTCCCAGTGTCATCGATGGCAAATACAGAGCTGTCATTTTGGCCGTGGATAATGATGGTAATTTGTGTTTGTTTAAGAGAAGAGTTCTTGTTGGCATGTTGTTTCTCTAACGTCTGTGCTTGTGTGCAGCTGACGCTCCAGCAACTGGCACTGGAACCCTGATAATTGTGTTGGAGGATGTAAATGACAACGCTCCTGTCATCAATGAAAGGGAAATAAAATTGTGCAATCGTGGTGCAGCTCAAGTGCTTCTCTCTATAACGGACAAAGATGCTCCTCCTTTTGCTGGTCCCTTTAGTGTGGAGACCCAAGGAGAAACCAGTAAAAACTGGACCATCTCGATGAATGACACATGTGAGCAATTACTAATGTTTTAATAAAGATAAATTAATTATTTCAATCATTACACATTGAAATATGTGGCAGGCTTTGTATTTATATCTAACTATTATAATTTTCCCATTTTAGTTACCGGTATCGTTCTGAAACCGAAGTTTGTACTGGAACACGCCGTCTACAACATAATCCTGAGAGTTTTTGATAATCAGAGACTGTTTCAGGACAGCAGTGTTAAAGCAACTGTGTGTGACTGTGAAGAAGAAGCAGATCAATGTTCTGACTGTGCCAACAATCATTGCCAACCAATCCAAATCCAGTTCTGTCTGCAATGATTTATCTATTAACAAGATTAATTCCAAAAGGCTTATTTTATATTTTAATTGAGGATATAAATGACAGGAATTCCTGGTTATGTTTAATGACAATAATAACAATTCATGACACTTGTATCACACTTATCATTTTGAAAAAGGGGAATCTCCTCAAACACATCCACCACAACACGTCTTTTTATCCAGTTCTGTATTAATATCACTATTGCTAATGTTGTATTTGTCTTTTACCTACATCTTTATTGTTCACTGATCATTTATTCATAATTAATTATTCTTTACATATCTATATTTACATTTCATATTTTCTGTTGAACCTTTTCATTCTTTTAATAAGTTTAAACTTTGTTTACCTTTCCTATTAAGTAATTGCCTTTCATAATGCTGTGAACATTAAACTTTCTAATTTGTATATGTTATTTTGAATACATTTTTCAATCAATCACACAAATCTTAATGTTTGATCAGTGCATCATCTATACTAAAAATATACATTTTATAGAACTGATTTTAAATTTCCAAAACAGATGACCAAATATAAAAACAGTTTAAGCAACATATTTTAGGTTAAAACAATGTTCAATGTGTGTGTGTGTGTGTGTCCCTGGTTCCCATGGGGACCAAATGTCCCAGTTTTTTTTGGTCCCTATGTAGAAAACGATTTATAAATTTGTCAGCGTTCTGTCACTCCAGTTTGGGTTTCTAGTGTGTTGGTTGACAGAGCTCTGACACTGCCCCTTTGTTGTGTGTTGTCATTGTGTAACCCCGCCCACCTTGTTCCCTCGTTTTCCTTGAGTGTTGTCAGCTGTTCTCAGCTCGTTACCTTTCCTCATTTGTCCCTATTTAATCCCAGTGTGTTTGCTGTCTCGTGTGGTGTCGTTGTCATTCTATGTTTCTTCTCCTGCAATGTTTCCTTGGTCTGTGTATACCGGCCCATTCGGTTTGTTTAATGTTATGTTTCCAAGTTTAAGTAATGTTTTCCCCCACGTGGGCATTTCTTTTGTGAGTTTTGTTTATTTCTGTTATATTAAATATTCCTTCACCCTGCCCTTGAGTCCTTCCCTTGCATTCTGTGACAAAATCATACAAAATGCCTATTTTTTATTTTTTTTAAATGGGTAGGTTTAGGGTAGGGGGACAGAATACACATTTACAATACAACACAGAAACCCAGTGTATGTGTGTGCAGGATAGAGAACAAGATGATACAATCAACATATATTATAAAACTTTACCAGATGTTCATTAAATTAAGCAGTTTTTCCATTATAGCTAACAGTTCCATTGATTTGAAAAAAAAAATCTTCAGCCATCAAACATTTGGCTCAAAACCAAAGTGTGCTTGAAATTGAACAAGACCAGTCAATAAACTAGATAGAGGAAGTTTATTTTATAAACTTCAGTTGGCTTGAGAAAGCCTAGCCTGAAAGTTTAAATTAGTTGTAAAAGCTTCAAGCTTGAAATGTTTTGAGAGTTTAAACTTTAAAACATGTCGCTAACAAGATTTATTTGGAGATTACTGATGATTCAGTTGGTCAGTGAATGGCGCTGTTTCCCACACACAGAAGTAAGCAGCATTTTCTACAGTTATATTTGCAATCTTTGATATGTTTGCCAGTATTTCATAGTTGGTATGTAAAATAGAGGGATTAAACTTACTAATTAAAGTAAAAAATCGCTAATCACTATTAGCATGTAGCTATTCACTGCTAGCATGTGTAGCATGTTGGAAGTCCATTTTGCTAGCATGAGTCAATAGACCCAACCCCCATGTCTCTATGGCTTTCTGATGCAGAGATATAGGTCTGGCTAAACGGTTGCTAGGGTACTTTGTTTGGTTGCTAAGGAGTGGCTAAGCCTCTGCCATTGATGTCACTTCAAAGGCTGCTTGTCAGTACGAACGATATAAACCAACCACAACGCCTCTACGAGATTCAGAACTGAAGATATCTCGCTTTGCATTTGGTTGCTAAGGTGCTCGATGATGGTTGCTAGGGCGTGGCTAGGAAGTGTTGAAAACATTGGTGATTGGCAGTTTGCCAGTTTGGGATGGGTTGCTAAGGTGCTCTAAATGGTTGCTAGGGCGTGGCTTAATAGCTTCACTGTGATCCTGAGACACTCATTGGTCGCCTGAGTAAAATGAGCCCTCCCCCTTGTCTCTGTGACGCTCTGATGCAGACCTATGTTCAATTCAAAATCCCTATGCATTTTGCCATAGTAGATGGTGTTTCATGGGACAGCCTTCCCCATTCATCTCTATGGGGCAAATTTGGGCAGCTCTAGCACCCCAGGGGTGCAACTTTCACCCCATTGTGTGGTATGTTCTTACAGAGGCTGTCACCCTCTTCAAATGTGGCGAGTTTCATCTTTTTACAAATTCCTTGTTCCGAGTTATTAATTGTCAAAGTTCGTCGCAATGTTAAGTCAATGGGATTTTTCGGCTGCTTTTTCGCCCCTGGGGCGAACATCGTACCCCCGATCCCTTAGAAACTATATAGCAACTCAAGTCAGAACAGGTCTGAAGTCTGAGCAGAGTTTACAAAGCATTCTACAAAGCATTCAGTAGACACTACATAAATAAATAAAAACACATTTTGAATAAGAAGTATAGTAATCACTAACAGTAAACTAAGACAGCGACATAAATCATTTTGAGCCCCTCCCATATCCAGACACCACAGTAAAAACTTTCACTGGCTGCACTGATGCACAGGATCTCTGCTGAGGATCCGCTGCTCACACTCAAACAAAGTGGAACCATCCACAAATGTAAACTCAGTGTTATTTAGCTCCAGCGTTGCATGTGTTACGAACAGGGATCATGTGCAATGCAGCTCGAGGAGAAACGAGGAAGCAGCAGGATTAACTCAAACAGATTTTAATATAAAGGAAAAGGGCATAGCACCCGCCGCTTGCTGGACTCCTGAAAATACTGAAATGGATTTATATATGATTGGATTATTGATAGCGGGGTTCCTATTCTTTGGCTTTGGGATTACCCTGACCTATCGAAAGATTGGTAAGACAGCTGCAAGCAAATTCACCAAACCGCTGTCTGAAATGAAGAAATGCCTCGAGGCCGTGTCTGACCGTTTGAAGGGACTAGATCAGAGAGTGATACAGATTGAGGAACTGAATCGTAATCTATGCGAACTGAACCGTAACAACGCAGTCCGGACAGCGAGTCAGATCGGTGAACTTACGGACTGTAACCGGTCTGGCCATGAGTCTGGACACGGTGCTGAGGACCAGAACTGATTGAACTGATTGAACTGACTGGTTGACTGATTATGATCCGGACAAATTACCGAAGATCATCAAATGGATTATTAAAAAAAGGATTTGTATTTGCATCTCTCGGCTGGGAAGTCAGCATGCAGCCTGGTCTCTCTTCAGGGACAAAGCCACAGAACTGAACTCAAAAACATCTTCATGTTTTGGCTATATTCTCTCTCAACATCCGTCTGCCTGTCCTGCCCTTATTTGTCCTTATCTATCTCCCCCCCCAAACTCCACTGAAAAAATCCCAACACGTGACCTCGAGTGCTGTGTATGTGTAAACTGCAATGTGTGATGTACAATGTGACGTAGCTCTCGCTGCGTGATTTCTGCTCAAACATGCTACTAACAAATGGCTCCTGAAGACCAAAAAGCTGCTGATGTGTAACTCAGGAACCCTTTTATACGTACAGATCTCATAGTCTAATGATTATTATATTGGAACATGTCCTTCAAACAGTCGTCACGCTAATGGCATTTCCCATAGCGTCACCTCCAAGAAATAGAAAGTGAACTATTGGTATCTTGTATGTGAATTATCTAAGTTAATGGTCCTATGATATCTCACGGTAAGGTAATTATTTACACCAATGATTCTGTAAGTTTAAAGTTTTCCTCAGACATTAGCTTATGATGAGATTACTGAAGGAACTACTTACAATCTACTTAAAATACAAACGTTTGGCCTCAGAGGACTGTCCTTTTAAAACTGGGTTCGCCAGAGGGCTCTGTGTGCTGATCCGAGGAACCCAGAATGATGCCTGAAAAAGTTTTCCATTTTTGCAGTAAGAACTAAACTTTGACTTCCCTCTCACATTTGATCTGCCTTTTTTTAAAGAAAGCTTCACCTTTCTCAGCATTGTGTTCAGAAACTGTTGTACATGTCTTAAAGTCCTTAAGCGCCGTTGAAATTCAGAGGTTTTGTGTGATGGGTAAGTTTACGGGTTTCGTTAATGTATGTGGAGAGAACATACAGGTTAAACAGTATAAAAATGATTACATAAATGGGAAGTTCCCATGAAAAATGGAAACCAGTGTCTGTGTTTGCATGTTTGTGTGCTTTGACCTACATTATGAGGACTCATGACCTTAAATGTGGTTTGTGGCCATAGCCCCACATTATGAGGACACGTAAATGTTAAAAACGCAAAATAAACATTCTTCATTTTTAATTACAAATGTGATAACATAAACAATTTTCTATGATGGGTAGGTTTTTGGTTAGAGGCTATAAAATGTCATTAGTTCACTATAAAAGGGTCAGGGTTAGTAAAGACCCTGAAAAGTACAAGAGATAAGCTCTAGTTTTTGAAATGGTCACTAACAGTGTTACAAGTGTGACCAGCTTTTTGCACAATTTACTTGGAAAAATAGAACCAGGGCGAATTAAAAGCGAATGTTGAGTTTAATAATTGTATTTCTTTTCTGGCAAATGTGTAATTGGAAGTACATTACATCACTCCATAAGCCACACCCTTACACCCTCCAAACAGATACATGTTGAGGAATTTGTGCAACTCAATTAAATAACTGTGATACCAGACTTTTCAGGACATTTTTCTTAGAATGGAGGCAATGAAGATTGTACGATTGGGAGTTGTTATTTTCCTCTGTAAGGTAGGATTTTATCCAGGGCAAGTTTCATAAATTTTGGACGTTTTTATTAGTGTCTGATTGTACTGATCATACATGCCTTATTTCTAGAGAAGCTGACATTATAAACATACTTTTTTTTTTAAAGATGTTTAATGAACTACATCCACAACCAAAAAGTAATATCAAACATAGGAGAAAAAAAGAAAAGAAAAAGTAATTTGTGGTGTTGCTGCCGCAGTATTATTTTTATATTCACAGTCACTTTTTTATGTTGCAAGTGTTGGTTTTATCAAAACTAACAAACTTCTACTTTTCTGCTGTTAAATGAATTGCCACATCCTCTTTTCAAAAGCCTTTTAGAGATTTGATTGATTTATTGCTCCAGATTGAAACTTTCAATCTAACTCTAAAAACATGAAAATCTATTTATAAAAGAATATTCATTATAAAGCTCGCAAATATTATTGATAATTGCTGATGTAAAATTTTTGAAACCATGGCTCCTTCTCCTAAACACATTTTTAATTTTAAAAAAAGTTGTATTTTATTTTATTTTCATTGAATAAAGCCCCTCGCTCCTCCCTTCAATCCCGCACCCTGACATTATTGGCATGACAAAAAAATATATGTTGTATTGCCAGAACATTAAAACAACACAGAAAATTATATGAAAAAGACAGTCAGCAGATTATTGCTGAAGTAAAAGCATTTAAAGCATAAAAAAAGTTATAGAAGTTTAAACTTACTATAAAGCAAATGTACTCTTCTAAACCTTTTTTGTTTTACACAAAATATATATTTTACAAAATATTTTTTACTGTAAATTCACGAACCAGTTGCATCCAACCACAAACGTGACTTTTACCCGTTCATTCTCAGTTACTTTTAGACTTTTTAACATTTTTGCCTTGTTTTATTTCATTTTATATTGAGGAGACACTGCCTGCCCTGAATAATAAATTACACACTCGTTCTCTTTGTACACACGCACAGGAAATTATATATTTATATATATGTGTGTATATGCACCACTTTGCTCATGTAGACTGCTATTGTGTTGCGAATGATTTAATGTAATCAAAATTTCAACATGTCAAGTGTACATGTGTTACAAAATTGAATATGTTTCAAGGTCTTTATCGGTGGATTTGCGGAGGAGTCTTCTTGTACTCCTGGCTTTGAGTCGGAGCTGCTGGTTTTTAAAGTTGGAGATGACCTTCACGAGGGAAGAAGACTAGGAAGAGGTAAGCCGTGTTCACAAACGTCTTCAAATAAAACACTGAAGTAACTAAACATTTTAGTATTAGGCTAAATCATCTTTTAAACTATGGTTTAACTGTGGACTATAACTGTATCTATTACATTTGCCTTTGTCATTGTCGAGTTGAGTCTAAGTGTTATAGATCACAGTAACTGTTCATTAATGATGTATGTCACTGACGCAGTGAGTTTGACGATTGTCTGAAACCTTTATAGAATCACACCAATTCATTGGCTGTTTGTGTTACCCAGGACATGCCATGTTTCTTAAGCAGGAAGTGATTTATCTGCCCGTATTTAGTTTGAATTTCAAGCAACATTGTTTCATAGTATGTTTCTTTGTCCTTTTTCATCATGAGAGAGGACACAGGAATAGAGTGGTAAGTGCTTGTGTGTTTTCCATCCTCAAGCCACACTCAATGACTCTTTGAATTGCTCATGGCTAGTGATGAATCAGTCTGAAAATAGTTCATTATTTGGCACTACGATTCCTTGATTAGATGCTTTAATGTGCCAATTGAATCCCTTTTTCTGACAGTAATGTTTAATACATGCGTTGGAAGAAGAAGAACGCTCTTTCAGTCCACTGACCAGCGGTTTGATGTGAGCACGGATGGGACGGTAACACTCAAGAGACCAGTGACTCTTCATGAAGGACACAAGGTGTTTTCTGTGAACGCTTGGGACTCCAGTGGCAAGAAGCACACGGTATCTGTCAGAGTTGAGCGGGTCCACCATCATGAGGAGCATCACATGGACACGGTCATGAACATCTCCTCTCCACAGGTACAAACCAGTTCCTGCTGCCAATACAGTGCAAGCCTGACCTCTATTGGACATCTCAGTTTGTATGTGTGCTATTCATGGGTATATTCAGGACAAATTACTGGAGGTGTGTGTTAAATTAATTACATTTCCAATCTCTACAGATGAATGAAATTTGTCGCAGCCATCCCTGATCAGTCTCATCAACACAAAATTAGTCTGTCGATGTTTCATTTATAGAGAGCTGACTGAATTTATTATATGTAATAGATTATATAAAGCCAGTGATGAAGCATAGAGATCTCGATTCACACTGAATTGGTTTATTGAATGGAGCCCCAAAAATTGTACCCTCCCCTTATATTAATACTATACAGTCAGTAGCTGTGAGCAAGTAAACATTTTGAGATGATGCAAAAATTATCCAAATTATCTTTTACTTCTATTTTAAAATGGAATCTCAATCTGATGATCTGGTTCTGATGTTTCCAAAGTCTTCGACGGGTTTAAAGAGAGCAAAGAGAGGTTGGGTTATTCCTCCAATCCGTGTATCTGAGAATAGCAGAGGTCCTTTCCCACAGTTCGTGACCACAGTGAGTGAAAGCCATGAAGGGAATGATCAAAATGATTGATGTATAAGAAAGAGGTTTGTCTTTTATTGACTCTCTTATTTCTTTCTGTATTTAGATAATATCAGACCTTTCTAAAGAGGTTCAGGTGGCATACAGGATCTCAGGTGAAGGGGTCGATCTGGATCCTAAGGGGATTTTCACTGTAGAAAGATTAACAGGGATTCTGTGTGTGCATCGGCCCCTCGACAGAGAAAAGAAAGCTTCATACAGAGTAAGTTGATTTTTAGTCTCTAACTCTTAATCAACAGTTAGCTCCTAAATATTTATATTTAGTTTTTAGTGTATTTTGGTGTTGGGTTATTTAATCATTATTAATTCTTTGAATGCTGCCTTCAGATAATCACATAAAAAGGCCCCGTGAAATGGTCAGTTTTCTTTAGGACTTTACTTGCAAATTGCTGTGTCAAAGCTAACAGACTTGGACTAAAAGTGTAACGAGGAGTCAGCCGATTGAGGATTCATCTGCAGTTTATTACGGTATACAAGAAGTGACAGGCAGAGTCAGAAACGGGGATATGCTTAGGTCGAGGCAGACAGCAAACAAACACAATCCAGATAGACAGGCAATGGTCATGGCAAAAGACAAGGTTCAAATAACAGGGAACAGTCCAAGGTCAGAATCAGAATAACGAGCAAGGGAATAAACGCTCAGAAATGATCACAACAGCAATTCAAGAGTCCACAAGGTGGTGTGAGTGTGCTGTGTTTATATAGAGTGTGATGAGCTGCAGTGTGCTCGCAGTCAGTCTCAGGCGCAAGTGTCAGTGGGAATTGTAGTCCAAGGTGATTAGTATTCTTGTGAGGCTCCCTCTGGTGATCCGGAGGAGGCGGACAGGGAGCCTCACCCGTGACAAAAAGATACAACTCAAATTTTTATTAATTTTTGTTTTCAAACAACCTTAGATATTTTCATCGTAACATGCCTGTATTTCTTCTCCTGTCTTTAGCTTATAGTTCATGCTCCTGCAATTGGTGCACCGTTAGAAGAAGCCCCAATGGAAATTATTATAAAAGTGCTGGACCAAAATGATAATTATCCTATATTTACACAAAATCCATTCAATGGAAATGTTCCTGAAGCTTCTGAAATAGGTAAGTGTGTGGTGCAGTTTCTCAATGAAATGGATTTTAGCAGGTTTTTTTTTTAATCTAATCTAATCAGTGTTTCTTCTCTCACTGAAGGTCATGAGTTTATGACAGTCACAGCCACTGATGCTGATGATCCAGAGACTGACTATGGTATTGTCAGATACTTCATTAGAAAGCAAGATCCAGAATTACCTATTAAAAACATGTTTGAAATCAGCCCTAATACCGGAAGCATTCGTGTGAATTCTGCAGGCTTGGATAATGAGGTGAGAAATTATGAATATATGATGTGATGAAGATTGATTTAATGTAAAGAAACTCACCTGAAAACATCTAATCTTTCAGAAATGGTCCAAATATACTTTGTTGGTTGTGGCTGCTGATATGGATGGAGCAGGTCGTCCAGTCACTGGCACAGCTGTTATTACTGTGACTGACAGCAATGATAACGCACCTCAGTTTGAGCAAACCACGGTAATATATTATAATGCTCTGAATATTAGTATATTTATGTAACAATATTAATTTTCTGAATAATAGGAACACATCAAGATGGCGCCGCGGATGGCTGCCTCGGTTTTGAGCTCTTCAGTGATTTTGTCTTTGTTTGTTTGTTCTGCTTTTAGTCATTCTTTTCCGATCGTTTTCACCAAAAACGAACTACTGGACATTAAGGAACACACACCAGACAATATTTCTGCGGTTTTTGATTATTCAGACGTTTTACTCGATATCCTCGTTGGAGTCGCGACTGTCTCTTTAAGCCGACTGGCCAGACGCAAGCGTCTGTTTACATTCCTCTAGACGAGTGTGTCAGTGCGGCATTACAACAGCTGGCTGAACAAATAGCTGAGACTGAACAAAAGTATCCAGATTCTCTTTTAATCATTCTGGGGGATTTTAACAAAGCAAATCTCTCCCGTGAACTGCCAAAATACAGACAGCACATTACATGTCCCACCAGAGACAGTAATATTCTTGACCACTGCTACACCACAATAAAGAATGCATATCACTCCGTCCCACGGGCAGCTTTGGGGCTTTCTGATCACTGTGTGGTTCATCTTATACCATCCTACAGGCAGAAACTGAAATCAGCTAAACCTGCAAAAAAGACTGTTAAAAGATGGACTAATGAAGCAGAGCAGAATCCAAAAGCCTGTTTTGATTGTACGGAATGGAATGTTTTTGAAGCTGCTACCACTGATCTGGATGAGCTCACATATACTGTAACATCATACATCAGTTTCTGTGAGGATACACACATTCCTACCAGGACATTCTTATCATTTCCTAATGATAAACCATGGTTTACTGGGAAACTCAAACAGCTTCGTCACAACAAAGAGGACGTTACACTTTCAGTCTTCACGCGGATCTTCAATAGATCATTGGAGCAGTGTGAAGTTCCCCGTTGCTTCAAACGCTCCACCATCATTCCTGTCCCAAAAAAACCCCAAATCACTGGACTTAATGACTACAAACCTGTCGCTCTCACATCTGTGGTCATGAAGTCATTTGAGAGACTGGTTCTGGCCCACCTGAAGGACATCACTGGACCCTTGCTGGATCCTCTTCAATTTGCCTACAGAGCAAACAGGTCTGTGGATGATGCAGTCAACATGGGACTGCATTATATCCTGCAACATCTCGACAGACCTGGGACTTATGCAAGGATATTATTTGTGGACTTCAGCTCGGCCTTCAACACCATCATGCCTGATCTTCTTACAGCTAAACTGACCCAGCTCTCCTTGCCATCCTCAATCTGTCAGTGGATCACCAGCTTCCTGACAGACCGGCAGCAGCGAGTGAGACTGGGGAAACTCACATCCAGGTCTCTCACTACCAGCATTGGCGCCCCCCAGGGGTGTGTTCTCTCCCCACTGCTCTTCTCCCTGTACACCAATGACTGCACTTCTAAAGACCCTTCTGTGAAGCTCCTGAAATTTGCAGACGACACCACCGTCATCGGCCTCATCCGAAACGGTGACGAGTCTGCTTACAGACTGGAGGTTGAACAACTGGCTGTCTGGTGCAGTTATAACAACCTTGAGCTCAACACGCTCAAAACGGTGGAGATGATAGTGGACTTCAGGAGGAACAGCCCTGCTTTACCTCCACTCACCATCATGAACAGCACAGTGGCAGCAGTGGAGTCATTCAGGTTCCTGGGCACCACCATCTCTCAGGACCTGAAGTGGAACAATCACATTGACTCCATTGTAAAAAAGGCCCAGCAGAGACTTTACTTCCTTCGTCAGCTGAGGAAGCTCAACCTCCCACAGGAGCTGCGGATACAGTTCTACTCGGCCATCATTGAGTCTGTTTTGTGCACCTCCATCACTGTCTGGTTTGGTTCAGCTACCAAATCTGACATCGGGAGACTACATCGCACAATCCGGACTGCAGAGAGGATTATTGGTGCTTCCCTGCCAGCCCTCCAGGACCTGTACTCTTCCAGAGTGAAGAAGAGAGCAGGTAAAATCATCACAGACTCTGCTCACCCTGGTCACTTCCTGTTTGAACTGTTACCGTCAGGACGGCGACTACGATCACTGGCCACTAGAACATCTAGGTACAGGAACAGTTTCTTTCAACAGGCCATTTCCCTCTTGAACACTGAACTCTAAAACATCTGACGTTATGGACCTGAGATAAAATGCTGGGCAGAGCGCAGGGAAAGAAAAACAATGCAGACGGATGTTATGGCTGACAATCTATCCCCTCTCCCACTCCATACAAAAAATCCCATCGTGTGACCACATGTACTGTGTATGTTATGTATTGTTGTTTGCTATGTAAACTCATGTTGTGTTGTATATGTGCACTGGAAGCTTCAGCACCAAGACAAATTCCTTGTGTGTGCAAGCACACTTGGCAATAAAGCTCTTTCTGATTCTGATATATAAATGTATGTTTTAACTTTATTAATACTTATATGCTCTATACATCTCTTTGTTTTAGCACAATGTATCTGTCCCAGAGAATAAAGTAGGGGCTGTTGTGGCCACACTTACAGTAACTGATGAAGATGAACCTGAATCTTCTGCCTGGTCAACCAAATATCGTATTATTGGCGGAGACAAGGGTGGGTTTTTCAACATCAGCACTGGACCCAGTCGGCTAGAGGGAATCATCACCACTGTAAAGGTACTGTGTGTTACTCGTGTGTTTGTTCTGGTAATTGGTTGTGATGATGAACTTTTAGTGAAAGACACTTTCTTTTCCATTCAGCCCCTGGACTTTGAGTCTGTGATTGTTGAGAACGATGATCCATTTGTCGGTTCTTTGGCCACTTCCACTGCCACAGTCACAGTGAATGTATTAGATGTGAATGAGCCTCCAGAGTTTAATCCAAAGGAGAAGGAGATTCACAAACTTGAAGATTCACCACTTGGAGACTTAGTTTCTTATACAGCCATTGATCCAGACACTGCAAAATCACAGAAGATAACGTAAGAAGTTATTTTTTTCCCCTCCAAGAATTAAATCTCTCATACACAGAATTAAAATCAGGGCATGCCTGCGTTTTAAATGTCAAATGATTTTGAAGTCTCAGGCAAGTCTCAGTCAAACCAGCATGAAGTTGTTCTTGCTGAACATTATGTGTCTGGTTCCTCACAGGTACAGGATTCTCACTGATCCTGACGGCTGGCTGAGTGTAACTCCAGACTCTGGAATGATTCAAGTCAAGAAAGCTATGGATCGAGAATCTCCCAGTGTCATCGATGGCAAATACAGAGCTGTCATTTTGGCCGTGGATAATGATGGTAATTTGTGTTTGTTTAAGAGAAGAGTTCTTGTTGGCATGTTGTTTCTCTAACGTCTGTGCTTGTGTGCAGCTGACGCTCCAGCAACTGGCACTGGAACCCTGATAATTGTGTTGGAGGATGTAAATGACAACGCTCCTGTCATCAATGAAAGGGAAATAAAATTGTGCAATCGTGGTGCAGCTCAAGTGCTTCTCTCTATAACGGACAAAGATGCTCCTCCTTTTGCTGGTCCCTTTAGTGTGGAGACCCAAGGAGAAACCAGTAAAAACTGGACCATCTCGATGAATGACACATGTGAGCAATTACTAATGTTTTAATAAAGATAAATTAATTATTTCAATCATTACACATTGAAATATGTGGCAGGCTTTGTATTTATATCTAACTATTATAATTTTCCCATTTTAGTTACCGGTATCGTTCTGAAACCGAAGTTTGTACTGGAACACGCCGTCTACAACATAATCCTGAGAGTTTTTGATAATCAGAGACTGTTTCAGGACAGCAGTGTTAAAGCAACTGTGTGTGACTGTGAAGAAGAAGCAGATCAATGTTCTGACTGTGCCAACAATCATTGCCAACCAATCCAAATCCAGTTCTGTCTGCAATGATTTATCTATTAACAAGATTAATTCCAAAAGGCTTATTTTATATTTTAATTGAGGATATAAATGACAGGAATTCCTGGTTATGTTTAATGACAATAATAACAATTCATGACACTTGTATCACACTTATCATTTTGAAAAAGGGGAATCTCCTCAAACACATCCACCACAACACGTCTTTTTATCCAGTTCTGTATTAATATCACTATTGCTAATGTTGTATTTGTCTTTTACCTACATCTTTATTGTTCACTGATCATTTATTCATAATTAATTATTCTTTACATATCTATATTTACATTTCATATTTTCTGTTGAACCTTTTCATTCTTTTAATAAGTTTAAACTTTGTTTACCTTTCCTATTAAGTAATTGCCTTTCATAATGCTGTGAACATTAAACTTTCTAATTTGTATATGTTATTTTGAATACATTTTTCAATCAATCACACAAATCTTAATGTTTGATCAGTGCATCATCTATACTAAAAATATACATTTTATAGAACTGATTTTAAATTTCCAAAACAGATGACCAAATATAAAAACAGTTTAAGCAACATATTTTAGGTTAAAACAATGTTCAATGTGTGTGTGTGTGTGTGTCCCTGGTTCCCATGGGGACCAAATGTCCCAGTTTTTTTTGGTCCCTATGTAGAAAACGATTTATAAATTTGTCAGCGTTCTGTCACTCCAGTTTGGGTTTCTAGTGTGTTGGTTGACAGAGCTCTGACACTGCCCCTTTGTTGTGTGTTGTCATTGTGTAACCCCGCCCACCTTGTTCCCTCGTTTTCCTTGAGTGTTGTCAGCTGTTCTCAGCTCGTTACCTTTCCTCATTTGTCCCTATTTAATCCCAGTGTGTTTGCTGTCTCGTGTGGTGTCGTTGTCATTCTATGTTTCTTCTCCTGCAATGTTTCCTTGGTCTGTGTATACCGGCCCATTCGGTTTGTTTAATGTTATGTTTCCAAGTTTAAGTAATGTTTTCCCCCACGTGGGCATTTCTTTTGTGAGTTTTGTTTATTTCTGTTATATTAAATATTCCTTCACCCTGCCCTTGAGTCCTTCCCTTGCATTCTGTGACAAAATCATACAAAATGCCTATTTTTTATTTTTTTTAAATGGGTAGGTTTAGGGTAGGGGGACAGAATACACATTTACAATACAACACAGAAACCCAGTGTATGTGTGTGCAGGATAGAGAACAAGATGATACAATCAACATATATTATAAAACTTTACCAGATGTTCATTAAATTAAGCAGTTTTTCCATTATAGCTAACAGTTCCATTGATTTGAAAAAAAAAATCTTCAGCCATCAAACATTTGGCTCAAAACCAAAGTGTGCTTGAAATTGAACAAGACCAGTCAATAAACTAGATAGAGGAAGTTTATTTTATAAACTTCAGTTGGCTTGAGAAAGCCTAGCCTGAAAGTTTAAATTAGTTGTAAAAGCTTCAAGCTTGAAATGTTTTGAGAGTTTAAACTTTAAAACATGTCGCTAACAAGATTTATTTGGAGATTACTGATGATTCAGTTGGTCAGTGAATGGCGCTGTTTCCCACACACAGAAGTAAGCAGCATTTTCTACAGTTATATTTGCAATCTTTGATATGTTTGCCAGTATTTCATAGTTGGTATGTAAAATAGAGGGATTAAACTTACTAATTAAAGTAAAAAATCGCTAATCACTATTAGCATGTAGCTATTCACTGCTAGCATGTGTAGCATGTTGGAAGTCCATTTTGCTAGCATGAGTCAATAGACCCAACCCCCATGTCTCTATGGCTTTCTGATGCAGAGATATAGGTCTGGCTAAACGGTTGCTAGGGTACTTTGTTTGGTTGCTAAGGAGTGGCTAAGCCTCTGCCATTGATGTCACTTCAAAGGCTGCTTGTCAGTACGAACGATATAAACCAACCACAACGCCTCTACGAGATTCAGAACTGAAGATATCTCGCTTTGCATTTGGTTGCTAAGGTGCTCGATGATGGTTGCTAGGGCGTGGCTAGGAAGTGTTGAAAACATTGGTGATTGGCAGTTTGCCAGTTTGGGATGGGTTGCTAAGGTGCTCTAAATGGTTGCTAGGGCGTGGCTTAATAGCTTCACTGTGATCCTGAGACACTCATTGGTCGCCTGAGTAAAATGAGCCCTCCCCCTTGTCTCTGTGACGCTCTGATGCAGACCTATGTTCAATTCAAAATCCCTATGCATTTTGCCATAGTAGATGGTGTTTCATGGGACAGCCTTCCCCATTCATCTCTATGGGGCAAATTTGGGCAGCTCTAGCACCCCAGGGGTGCAACTTTCACCCCATTGTGTGGTATGTTCTTACAGAGGCTGTCACCCTCTTCAAATGTGGCGAGTTTCATCTTTTTACAAATTCCTTGTTCCGAGTTATTAATTGTCAAAGTTCGTCGCAATGTTAAGTCAATGGGATTTTTCGGCTGCTTTTTCGCCCCTGGGGCGAACATCGTACCCCCGATCCCTTAGAAACTATATAGCAACTCAAGTCAGAACAGGTCTGAAGTCTGAGCAGAGTTTACAAAGCATTCTACAAAGCATTCAGTAGACACTACATAAATAAATAAAAACACATTTTGAATAAGAAGTATAGTAATCACTAACAGTAAACTAAGACAGCGACATAAATCATTTTGAGCCCCTCCCATATCCAGACACCACAGTAAAAACTTTCACTGGCTGCACTGATGCACAGGATCTCTGCTGAGGATCCGCTGCTCACACTCAAACAAAGTGGAACCATCCACAAATGTAAACTCAGTGTTATTTAGCTCCAGCGTTGCATGTGTTACGAACAGGGATCATGTGCAATGCAGCTCGAGGAGAAACGAGGAAGCAGCAGGATTAACTCAAACAGATTTTAATATAAAGGAAAAGGGCATAGCACCCGCCGCTTGCTGGACTCCTGAAAATACTGAAATGGATTTATATATGATTGGATTATTGATAGCGGGGTTCCTATTCTTTGGCTTTGGGATTACCCTGACCTATCGAAAGATTGGTAAGACAGCTGCAAGCAAATTCACCAAACCGCTGTCTGAAATGAAGAAATGCCTCGAGGCCGTGTCTGACCGTTTGAAGGGACTAGATCAGAGAGTGATACAGATTGAGGAACTGAATCGTAATCTATGCGAACTGAACCGTAACAACGCAGTCCGGACAGCGAGTCAGATCGGTGAACTTACGGACTGTAACCGGTCTGGCCATGAGTCTGGACACGGTGCTGAGGACCAGAACTGATTGAACTGATTGAACTGACTGGTTGACTGATTATGATCCGGACAAATTACCGAAGATCATCAAATGGATTATTAAAAAAAGGATTTGTATTTGCATCTCTCGGCTGGGAAGTCAGCATGCAGCCTGGTCTCTCTTCAGGGACAAAGCCACAGAACTGAACTCAAAAACATCTTCATGTTTTGGCTATATTCTCTCTCAACATCCGTCTGCCTGTCCTGCCCTTATTTGTCCTTATCTATCTCCCCCCCCAAACTCCACTGAAAAAATCCCAACACGTGACCTCGAGTGCTGTGTATGTTAAACTGCAATGTGTGATGTACAATGTGACGTTTTGTTTTTGTTGCGTCTGCTATGTATGCTTGCTAAACTGCACTCATTTCTGGAGATAAGTTGGCACCGCAAATGGATGCCTCGGTGTTGAGTTTTTCAGTGATTGTTTTTGTTTTTGTTTGTTTGTTCATGTTGTGTTGTATATGTGCACTGGAAGCTTGAGCACTAAGACGAATTCCTTGTGTGTGCAAGCACACTTGGCGATAAAGCTCTTTCTGATTCTGATTCTGAACAACAGAGATGTTTAAAATTCTACTTCAGGGGAGAATGAGAGAGAGAATAGGATGCAGAATTAAAATGTAGGTCAACATAACCACTTATATTCTATAAGTCTGCCCATCCTCGCATAATAGCCTACTAGATGCTGGAGGGGAACCGATGAGAACATTTTCTACATGATCTCACTAACCCCTAAGCCTTGTGTCCTCTAGAAGCAGATTCAGAGCCTGGTGTAAGCACTTAACAACTTTAACACCCTATTGCTGCCATATACACTTTGCCAATCCTTAGCGAGGAGATCTGTAACGAGGTCTGTGACAAGACCGGAGCCTTCAGCGAGGATGCCTCATCTTCGAGAGATAGTAGAAGGAGAGGGCTCGACTGATTTTCTCTCTTTCCCTTCCCCTTCTACTTCAAGCTCCTCAAAGCTAGACGTCGCAAGCAACATCCTCTCTGCTGGGTTGCAAGATGCCAAAAAACGGGCTTCTTCATATAGTAGATACAGAAGGACTAAGAAAGCGAAACCCTGTTCTGAAATTCCTCTGCCAGCTCGTTTTGACAAGCAAACAATGCAAAGATTGTGGGAGTCATGAATCAAGGACTTAGAGGCATGGATGGACTTTGTAAAGCTCTCGCTGCGTGATTTCTGCTCAAACATGCTACTAACAAATGGCTCCTGAAGACCAAAAAGCTGCTGATGTGTAACTCAGGAACCCTTTTATACGTACAGATCTCATAGTCTAATGATTATTATATTGGAACATGTCCTTCAAACAGTCGTCACGCTAATGGCATTTCCCATAGCGTCACCTCCAAGAAATAGAAAGTGAACTATTGGTATCTTGTATGTGAATTATCTAAGTTAATGGTCCTATGATATCTCACGGTAAGGTAATTATTTACACCAATGATTCTGTAAGTTTAAAGTTTTCCTCAGACATTAGCTTATGATGAGATTACTGAAGGAACTACTTACAATCTACTTAAAATACAAACGTTTGGCCTCAGAGGACTGTCCTTTTAAAACTGGGTTCGCCAGAGGGCTCTGTGTGCTGATCCGAGGAACCCAGAATGATGCCTGAAAAAGTTTTCCATTTTTGCAGTAAGAACTAAACTTTGACTTCCCTCTCACATTTGATCTGCCTTTTTTTAAAGAAAGCTTCACCTTTCTCAGCATTGTGTTCAGAAACTGTTGTACATGTCTTAAAGTCCTTAAGCGCCGTTGAAATTCAGAGGTTTTGTGTGATGGGTAAGTTTACGGGTTTCGTTAATGTATGTGGAGAGAACATACAGGTTAAACAGTATAAAAATGATTACATAAATGGGAAGTTCCCATGAAAAATGGAAACCAGTGTCTGTGTTTGCATGTTTGTGTGCTTTGACCTACATTATGAGGACTCATGACCTTAAATGTGGTTTGTGGCCATAGCCCCACATTATGAGGACACGTAAATGTTAAAAACGCAAAATAAACATTCTTCATTTTTAATTACAAATGTGATAACATAAACAATTTTCTATGATGGGTAGGTTTTTGGTTAGAGGCTATAAAATGTCATTAGTTCACTATAAAAGGGTCAGGGTTAGTAAAGACCCTGAAAAGTACAAGAGATAAGCTCTAGTTTTTGAAATGGTCACTAACAGTGTTACAAGTGTGACCAGCTTTTTGCACAATTTACTTGGAAAAATAGAACCAGGGCGAATTAAAAGCGAATGTTGAGTTTAATAATTGTATTTCTTTTCTGGCAAATGTGTAATTGGAAGTACATTACATCACTCCATAAGCCACACCCTTACACCCTCCAAACAGATACATGTTGAGGAATTTGTGCAACTCAATTAAATAACTGTGATACCAGACTTTTCAGGACATTTTTCTTAGAATGGAGGCAATGAAGATTGTACGATTGGGAGTTGTTATTTTCCTCTGTAAGGTAGGATTTTATCCAGGGCAAGTTTCATAAATTTTGGACGTTTTTATTAGTGTCTGATTGTACTGATCATACATGCCTTATTTCTAGAGAAGCTGACATTATAAACATACTTTTTTTTTTAAAGATGTTTAATGAACTACATCCACAACCAAAAAGTAATATCAAACATAGGAGAAAAAAAGAAAAGAAAAAGTAATTTGTGGTGTTGCTGCCGCAGTATTATTTTTATATTCACAGTCACTTTTTTATGTTGCAAGTGTTGGTTTTATCAAAACTAACAAACTTCTACTTTTCTGCTGTTAAATGAATTGCCACATCCTCTTTTCAAAAGCCTTTTAGAGATTTGATTGATTTATTGCTCCAGATTGAAACTTTCAATCTAACTCTAAAAACATGAAAATCTATTTATAAAAGAATATTCATTATAAAGCTCGCAAATATTATTGATAATTGCTGATGTAAAATTTTTGAAACCATGGCTCCTTCTCCTAAACACATTTTTAATTTTAAAAAAAGTTGTATTTTATTTTATTTTCATTGAATAAAGCCCCTCGCTCCTCCCTTCAATCCCGCACCCTGACATTATTGGCATGACAAAAAAATATATGTTGTATTGCCAGAACATTAAAACAACACAGAAAATTATATGAAAAAGACAGTCAGCAGATTATTGCTGAAGTAAAAGCATTTAAAGCATAAAAAAAGTTATAGAAGTTTAAACTTACTATAAAGCAAATGTACTCTTCTAAACCTTTTTTGTTTTACACAAAATATATATTTTACAAAATATTTTTTACTGTAAATTCACGAACCAGTTGCATCCAACCACAAACGTGACTTTTACCCGTTCATTCTCAGTTACTTTTAGACTTTTTAACATTTTTGCCTTGTTTTATTTCATTTTATATTGAGGAGACACTGCCTGCCCTGAATAATAAATTACACACTCGTTCTCTTTGTACACACGCACAGGAAATTATATATTTATATATATGTGTGTATATGCACCACTTTGCTCATGTAGACTGCTATTGTGTTGCGAATGATTTAATGTAATCAAAATTTCAACATGTCAAGTGTACATGTGTTACAAAATTGAATATGTTTCAAGGTCTTTATCGGTGGATTTGCGGAGGAGTCTTCTTGTACTCCTGGCTTTGAGTCGGAGCTGCTGGTTTTTAAAGTTGGAGATGACCTTCACGAGGGAAGAAGACTAGGAAGAGGTAAGCCGTGTTCACAAACGTCTTCAAATAAAACACTGAAGTAACTAAACATTTTAGTATTAGGCTAAATCATCTTTTAAACTATGGTTTAACTGTGGACTATAACTGTATCTATTACATTTGCCTTTGTCATTGTCGAGTTGAGTCTAAGTGTTATAGATCACAGTAACTGTTCATTAATGATGTATGTCACTGACGCAGTGAGTTTGACGATTGTCTGAAACCTTTATAGAATCACACCAATTCATTGGCTGTTTGTGTTACCCAGGACATGCCATGTTTCTTAAGCAGGAAGTGATTTATCTGCCCGTATTTAGTTTGAATTTCAAGCAACATTGTTTCATAGTATGTTTCTTTGTCCTTTTTCATCATGAGAGAGGACACAGGAATAGAGTGGTAAGTGCTTGTGTGTTTTCCATCCTCAAGCCACACTCAATGACTCTTTGAATTGCTCATGGCTAGTGATGAATCAGTCTGAAAATAGTTCATTATTTGGCACTACGATTCCTTGATTAGATGCTTTAATGTGCCAATTGAATCCCTTTTTCTGACAGTAATGTTTAATGCATGCGATGGAAGAAGAACGCTCTTTCAGTCCACTGACCAGCGGTTTGATGTGAGCACGGATGGGACGGTAACACTCAAGAGACCAGTGACTCTTCATGAAGGACACAAGGTGTTTTCTGTGAACGCTTGGGACTCCAGTGGCAAGAAGCACACGGTATCTGTCAGAGTTGAGCGGGTCCACCATCATGAGGAGCATCACATGGACACGGTCATGAACATCTCCTCTCCACAGGTACAAACCAGTTCCTGCTGCCAATACAGTGCAAGCCTGACCTCTATTGGACATCTCAGTTTTTATGTGCGGTACTTTAGTATGGTACCATAACTGGACATATTCAATGATCAATATCTCTTCATGTTTAGGGATAGCTATTGGAGTTAAGTTCATTAAATGTCCAATTACTGATGAATGTAATTTGCTACTGTTAGCGTTGCGGTGTGTGATGCAGAAGGACGAGGAAAGCAGGTTAAACGGAAACTATTGAAAAAACCAAACCAAAAGACTTTAAATCTAAACAAAAGAAGAGCGCTTTGTGCAAAAACTTGGAAATACTCAGAGAACACGGAATACGGAGAGGAACATCCACACACTGGCAAACCCACATAACATTGGGAACAATTGACAAGGACTAAGGGAAACATGAGGGTTTATATACACCAGGAGATAGGGAACAGTTGACGAGAATAACAAGTGTTACGTCTTGGTGCTGGCGTGTGATGCGGAGAAGCGCGGAGACGCGAATTCAAACAAAAACACTTTATAAATGAAAACAAAAGGCACGCGAGGGTGCAAACACAGACTCAGGGGGAGAATACAAATGACATCCACACACGAAACACGACCATGTAAACATTAACAATCACCGACAAAGGACAAGGGAAACATGAGGGTGAACACGAAGGTGAATGGGAAACAACTGTCATAATTAACTGGGAAATCAACTAACAAGACAGGCGTGGGAAGGAATGGGGAGACACGGGGAAACCCGGAAGTGCTAGACGTGACAAGACTGTGACAACAAGGAAGTGATTGACTGCACGGACGTACAAGGAAGGAAACAGGAAGTCAAGAGACACGACAAGACTGTGACGGTTCGGCCATCTCTTATCAGTCCCATCAACACAAAATAATCTGCCGATATGTTTCAATTATGTAGAGCTCATGCTCAAAACTCATGATTACCTCAACTTTTATATTGTTTAATATTCTACTCCATTTTTTATATGTAAGGAAATAATTTATTGCCAACGATGAAGCATAACGGTCTCGATTCACCCTAAATTTATTTGATGAATAGAAACCCAAATATTTTACCCTCCCCATATATTAACTATAATTTTTTTACTCTGATTTTAATTCAGTCAGTAGCGGTAGTAAACATTTTGAGCAAATTCTCAACATATTTTTTAACTCATTGCCTTTTACCAACATTTTCAGTCTTCGACGGGTTTAAAGAGAGCAAAGAGAGGTTGGGATGTTCCTCTGATCTATGTATCTGAGAATAGCAGAGGTCCTTTCCCACAGGATCTGGTCACGGTGAGTGAAAGTCAAGGGAATTTTGAAAAATAGATGGATGAGAAAGAGATTTGTCTATTATTGACATCTTATTAACATATTCTGTTCTTTTATCTTATTTCTTCCTGTATTTAGATAAAGTCGGGTCTTTCTAAAGAAGCTCAGGTGGCATACAGGATCTCAGGTGAAGGGGTCGATCTGGATCCTAAGGGGACTTTCACTGTAGAAAGATTAACAGGGAATATGTTTGTGCATCGGCCCCTCGACAGAGAAAAGAAAGCTTCGTACAAAGTAAGTTGCCAGAGTAAATTTAGCCTCTGACTCTTAAAAACAACAGTTAGTTCTTAGTGTATTTCTTTTCATGTGTTTGAGGGGAGTGCATTATTTGTCATTATTGTAATTTGAATGAATGAGTTGATTTTTAGTAGTTTTCTTCAACTGCACTTGCATATTGATGTGTCAAGCTAACAGACACAACTCTATTTTATTTGTGTGTTCAAGAAACAATTGCCTCTTAACATGCCTGTATTTCTCCTCCTGTCTTTAGCTTATGGCTCATGCTTCTGCAATTGGTGCACCTGTAGAAGAAACCCCAATGGAAATTATTATAAATGTGATGGACCAAAATGATAATTTTCCTATTTTTATACAAAATCCATTCAATGGAAATGTTCCTGAAGCTTCTGAAATAGGTAAGTGTGTGGTGCAGTTTCTCAATTAAATGGATTTTAGCAGATTTTTGTTTTTCATCTCGAACATCTAATCAGTGTTTCTTCTCTCACTGAAGGTCATGAGTTTATGACAGTCAAAGCCACTGATGCTGATGATTCAAACCTTGACTATGGTATTGTCAGATATTTAATTGGCAAACAAGATCCAGAATTACCATTTAAAAACATGTTTGAAATCAGCCCTAATACCGGACGCATTCGTGTGAATTCTGTAGGCTTGGATAAAGAGGTGAGAAATTATGAATATATCTCACAGTGATGAATATTGATTTAATGTAAAGAAACTCACCTGAAAACATCTAATCTTTCAGAAATGGTCCAAATATACTTTGTTGGTTGTGGCTGCTGATATGGATGGAGCAGGTCGTCCAGTCACTGGCACAGCTGTTATTACTGTGACTGACAGCAATGATAACGCACCTCAGTTTGAGCAAACCACGGTAATATATTATAATGCTCTGAATATATAGATGTACAAGTGTTTCGACTTTATTAATACTTATATCCTCCATTCATCTGTTTGTTTTAGCACAATGTATCTGTCCCAGAGAATAAAGTAGGGGCTGTTGTGGCCACACTTACAGTAACTGATGAAGATGAACCTGAATCTTCTGCCTGGTCAACCAAATATCGGATTATTGGCGGAGACAAGGGTGGGTTTTTCAACATCAGCACTGGACCCAGTCGGCTAGAGGGAATCATCACCACTGTAAAGGTACTGTGTGTTACTCGTGTGTTTGTTCTGGTAATTGGTTGTGATGATGAACTTTTAGTAAAAGACACTTTCTTTTCCATTCAGCCCCTGGACTTTGAGAAGAACAAGAAATACATTCTGTCTGTGATTGTTGAGAACGATGATCCATTTGTCGGTTCTTTGGCCACTTCCACTGCCACAGTCACAGTGAATGTATTAGATGTGAATGAGCCTCCAGAGTTTAATCCAAAGGAGAAGGAGATTCACAAACTTGAAGATTCACCACTTGGAGACTTAGTTTCTTATACAGCCACTGATCCAGACACTGCAAAATCACAGAAGATAACGTGAGAATAATTTTTCACACTCCAAGATTCAAATCTCTCACACACAGAATCAAAATCATGGTGTATATCATGCCTGTTTATCAGATGATTAAATGATTTTGAAGTCTCAGGCAAGTCTCAGTCAAACCCACATGAAGTTGTTCTTGCTGAACATTATGTGTCTGGTTCCTCACAGGTACAGGATTCTCACTGATCCTGACGGCTGGCTGAGTGTAACTCCAGACTCTGGAATGATTCAAGTCAAGAAAGCTATGGATCGAGAATCTCCCAGTGTCATCGATGGCAAATACAGAGCTGTCATTTTGGCCGTGGATAATGATGGTAATTTGTGTTTGTTTAAGAGAAGAGTTCTTGTTGGCATGTTGTTTCTCTAACGTCTGTGCTTGTGTGCAGCTGACGCTCCAGCAACTGGCACTGGAACCCTGATAATTGTGTTGGAGGATGTAAATGACAACGCTCCTGTCATCAATGAAAGGGAAATAAAATTGTGCAATCGTGGTGCAGCTCAAGTGCTTCTCTCTATAACGGACAAAGATGCTCCTCCTTTTGCTGGTCCCTTTAGTGTGGAAACCCAAGGAGAAACCAGTAAAAACTGGACCATCTCGATGAATGACACATGTGAGCAATTACTAATGTTTTAATGACAAATTAATCATTATTTTATTCGTTAAACATTGAAACATCTGGCTGGCTTGGTATTCATATATAACTTTTATAATCTGCCCATTTTAGTTACCGGTGTCGTTCTGAAACCGAAGTTTGCACTGGAACACGGCGTCTACAACATTATCCTGAGAGTTTTTGATAATCAGATACTGTTTCAGGACAGCAGCGTTAAAGCAACTGTGTGTGACTGTGAAGAAGAAGCAGATCAATGTTCTGACTGTGCCAACAATCATTGCCAAGCATTCTCTCTCATATTGTATTTGTCTTTTACATACATCTTCATAATTAATAAATAGTTTATAGTCATAGTTAATCATTATTTTTGTTCATATTTGCTGAACAATATTTTACGTTTATTATATCTGTCATTTTAATGTTACTGTAATCATTGTTATCTAAAGGATAATGTACAGCCAGATGGTTTATTATATTGTCTTAAAATTGGTTTTTGTACTATTTTCAAAACTTTTTAGTAATTTAGAGTCTCACAACAGATTCAAAATCTCTTTTACTCTTTAAATAAGTTTAAATATTGTTTACCTGTCTTATAAAGTAATTCAATACTTTCTAATTTGTATCAATTTATCTGAATACATTGGACTATCATACAATCCAACAGATCTTAATGTTTAAGCAGTGAATCATCTATACTAAAAATAAATATTTTACATTTACAAAACAGCACAAAGATGAGAAACTACAGAAAAAGGTATTTTAATGAAGAAACTTTATATCTTTGCAATAAATTACTCAGGGGATAATGGCTCCATTACCTCCCTCCACTTCGGTCTCCAAGGCCGTGAGTATATGGCCCCCAACACATTTTTTTGACAGGAGTTGACAACTTGCAGGTTGGAGTGGGCTTGAGGGTGCTCAGGAGTAGTATCGGGGATTTGAGGGTGTTCAGGAGCGGTATCGGGGACTTGAGGGTGCTCAGGAGCGGTATCGGGGACTTGAGGGTGCTCAGGAGCAGTATTGGGGAGTTTAGTGTGCTCAGGAGCAGTATTAGGGAGTTTAGGGAGCTCTGGAGCAGTATTAGGGAGTTTAGTGTGCTCTGGAGCAGTATTGGGGAGTTTAGTGTGCTCTGGAGCAGTATTGGGGAGTTTAGTGTGCTCAGGAGCAGTATTGGGGAGTTTAGTGTGCTCAGGAGCAGTATTAGGGAGTTTAGGGAGCTCTGGAGCAGTATTGGGGAGTTTAGTGTGCTCAGGAGCAGTATTAGGGAGTTTAGGGAGCTCTGGAGCAGTATTGGGGAGTTTAGGGAGCTCTGGAGCAGTATTAGGGAGTTTAGGGAGCTCTGGAGCAGTATTGGGGAGTTTAGGGAGCTCTGGAGCAGTATTGGGGAGTTTAGTGTGCTCAGGAGCAGTATTGGGGAGTTTAGTGTGCTCAGGAGCAGTATTGGGGAGTTTAGTGTGCTCAGGAGCAGTATTAGGGAGTTTAGGGAGCTCTGGAGCAGTATTGGGGAGTTTAGGGAGCTCTGGAGCAGTATTAGGGAGTTTAGGGAGCTCAGGAGCAGTATTGGGGAGTTTAGTGTGCTCAGGAGCAGTATTAGGGAGTTTAGGGAGCTCTGGAGCAGTATTGGGGAGTTTAGGGAGCTCTGGAGCAGTATTGGGGAGTTTAGTGTGCTCAGGAGCAGTATTGGGGAGTTTAGTGTGCTCAGGAGCAGTATTAGGGAGTTTAGTGTGCTCAGGAGCAGTATTAGGGAGTTTAGGGAGCTCTGGAGCAGTATTGGGGAGTTTAGTGTGCTCAGGAGCAGTATTAGGGAGTTTAGGGAGCTCTGGAGCAGTATTGGGGAGTTTAGTGTGCTCTGGAGCAGTATTGGGGAGTTTAGTGTGCTCAGGAGCAGTATTGGGGAGTTTAGTGTGCTCAGGAGCAGTATTGGGGAGTTTAGTGTGCTCAGGAGCAGTATTGGGGAGTTTAGTGTGCTCAGGAGCAGTATTAGGGAGTTTAGGGAGCTCTGGAGCAGTATTGGGGAGTTTAGGGAGCTCTGGAGCAGTATTAGGGAGTTTAGGGAGCTCAGGAGCAGTATTGGGGAGTTTAGTGTGCTCAGGAGCAGTATTAGGGAGTTTAGGGAGCTCTGGAGCAGTATTGGGGAGTTTAGGGAGCTCTGGAGCAGTATTGGGGAGTTTAGGGAGCTCTGGAGCAGTATTAGGGAGTTTAGGGAGCTCAGGAGCAGTATTGGGGAGTTTAGTGTGCTCAGGAGCAGTATTAGGGAGTTTAGGGAGCTCTGGAGCAGTATTGGGGAGTTTAGGGAGCTCTGGAGCAGTATTGGGGAGTTTAGTGTGCTCAGGAGCAGTATTGGGGAGTTTAGTGTGCTCAGGAGCAGTATTAGGGAGTTTAGTGTGCTCAGGAGCAGTATTAGGGAGTTTAGGGAGCTCTGGAGCAGTATTGGGGAGTTTAGGGAGCTCTGGAGCAGTATTGGGGAGTTTAGTGTGCTCAGGAGCAGTATTGGGGAGTTTAGTGTGCTCAGGAGCAGTATTAGGGAGTTTAGTGTGCTCAGGAGCAGTATTAGGGAGTTTAGGGAGCTCTGGAGCAGTATTGGGGAGTTTAGTGTGCTCTGGAGCAGTATTGGGGAGTTTAGTGTGCTCAGGAGCAGTATTGGGGAGTTTAGTGTGCTCAGGAGCAGTATTGGGGAGTTTAGTGTGCTCAGGAGCAGTATTGGGGAGTTTAGTGTGCTCAGGAGCAGTATTAGGGAGTTTAGGGAGCTCTGGAGCAGTATTGGGGAGTTTAGGGAGCTCTGGAGCAGTATTAGGGAGTTTAGGGAGCTCAGGAGCAGTATTGGGGAGTTTAGTGTGCTCAGGAGCAGTATTAGGGAGTTTAGGGAGCTCTGGAGCAGTATTGGGGAGTTTAGGGAGCTCTGGAGCAGTATTGGGGAGTTTAGTGTGCTCAGGAGCAGTATTGGGGAGTTTAGTGTGCTCAGGAGCAGTATTAGGGAGTTTAGTGTGCTCTGGAGCAGTATTGGGGAGTTTAGTGTGCTCAGGAGCAGTATTGGGGAGTTTAGTGTGCTCAGGAGCAGTATTGGGGAGTTTAGTGTGCTCAGGAGCAGTATTGGGGAGTTTAGTGTGCTCAGGAGCAGTATTGGGGAGTTTAGTGTGCTCAGGAGCAGTATTGGGGAGTTTAGTGTGCTCAGGAGCAGTATTAGGGAGTTTAGGGAGCTCTGGAGCAGTATTGGGGAGTTTAGGGAGCTCTGGAGCAGTATTGGGGAGTTTAGTGTGCTCAGGAGCAGTATTGGGGAGTTTAGGGAGCTCTGGGGCAGTATTGGGGAGTTTAGGGAGCTCTGGAGCAGTATTAGGGAGTTTAGGGAGCTCTGGAGCAGTATTGGGGAGTTTAGTGTGCTCAGGAGCAGTATTAGGGAGTTTAGGGAGCTCTGGAGCAGTATTGGGGAGTTTAGTGTGCTCAGGAGCAGTATTGGGGAGTTTAGTGTGCTCAGGAGCAGTATTGGGGAGTTTAGTGTGCTCAGGAGCAGTATTAGGGAGTTTAGGGAGCTCTGGAGCAGTATTGGGGAGTTTAGGGAGCTCTGGAGCAGTATTAGGGAGTTTAGGGAGCTCAGGAGCAGTATTGGGGAGTTTAGTGTGCTCAGGAGCAGTATTAGGGAGTTTAGGGAGCTCTGGAGCAGTATTGGGGAGTTTAGGGAGCTCAGGAGCAGTATTGGGGAGTTTAGTGTGCTCAGGAGCAGTATTGGGGAGTTTAGTGTGCTCAGGAGCAGTATTAGGGAGTTTAGGGAGCTCTGGAGCAGTATTGGGGAGTTTAGTGTGCTCAGGAGCAGTATTGGGGAGTTTAGTGTGCTCAGGAGCAGTATTAGGGAGTTTAGGGAGCTCTGGAGCAGTATTGGGGAGTTTAGTGTGCTCTGGAGCAGTATTGGGGAGTTTAGTGTGCTCAGGAGCAGTATTAGGGAGTTTAGGGAGCTCTGGAGCAGTATTGGGGAGTTTAGTGTGCTCAGGAGCAGTATTGGGGAGTTTAGTGTGCTCAGGAGCAGTATTGGGGAGTTTAGTGTGCTCAGGAGCAGTATTAGGGAGTTTAGGGAGCTCTGGAGCAGTATTGGGGAGTTTAGTGTGCTCAGGAGCAGTATTGGGGAGTTTAGTGTGCTCAGGAGCAGTATTAGGGAGTTTAGGGAGCTCTGGAGCAGTATTGGGGAGTTTAGTGTGCTCTGGAGCAGTATTGGGGAGTTTAGTGTGCTCAGGAGCAGTATTAGGGAGTTTAGGGAGCTCTGGAGCAGTATTGGGGAGTTTAGTGTGCTCAGGAGCAGTATTGGGGAGTTTAGTGTGCTCAGGAGCAGTATTAGGGAGTTTAGGGAGCTCTGGAGCAGTATCGGCGAGTTTAGGGTGCTCAGGAGTAGTATCAGGGACTTGAGGGTGCAATGCAAATACAAGTACAGTATTGGTAATCTGTATTGGCAAGAAACAGAAATTAAAACATGGACCATCGGCACAATCCTACTCGTAGCCAAGATTGTGAAACATAAATGAATGGAGCAGAGAGTCGAATCCCTCCCTTCATTATTTTCAGTATCACAAAGACTTTTAAAACACTCACACTTGCTTTGTTTAGCTGTGTTTTTCTTTTTTTAAATGACCCCATGTAATTCATCAGACAGTTAAATTATTATAAAGTTATTTTTATAAAAAAAAATCAAATTTGTATAACGAATTGTTATATTAAGTATTCTTCTTTCAGGCCCAGCAGCCACTTCCACTTGACACTCAGTTGCAAATAAACTAAAGCAGTTCAAGGCAGGTGTTCCAGAATCCATCTGGCCTCCACAGTTTCACCGCAGAGAAACCTCATAAATCTAATTTTGAAACAACTGTATCTGAGCGATCGGTTTAGTGTTTAAATTCCTCTTTTCAACCATCTGTTTGACAACAGCAGTTCCTCATGCTGCTTTAATATAGAAACAAAACTAAACGGAAAAAGGGAAAGAAAATGCATCAAGATTACTGTAAAATGTCTTTTCAAACCAAAATGTCATTTTAAAGGGTTAGTTCACCCAAGAATGGAAAACAGGTCATAATTTAAGAGTTTTATTCGTCTTTAAAACATAAATATTTTTTTTTATGAAATCTGAAAGCTTTTGAAAAGTGCTATCTTTAAAAAAAATAAAATAAATTGTGTGTGTAAAAGCAATGAAAAATACGAAATTTAGTCCACATTCATTTCTTCTTTTGCTATTTGGAGAGTTTTGACAATATGAGTTCAGTAAAATATCTGTTTGGCCAATATTTATGAACAAATTACTTTTTAGCAAAAAACTTACTGTTTTGACCAGTATTTTTGTATAGCCAAATAAAATTAAATAGTAAATGGTTTAGACAGTTTTGCTTATTTTTTTTATTTTGATCTCAATTGCTACAATACCCATGAATGCCATACAGCTTTTTTAAAGAGATCATAAATCTCAGTCAAGGCATTATTTTCTTTGCATCACTTTGCCACAGCTTTATGCAAACTCCCCTATAAAGACACTAAACTCCTCATGTGAAGTGTGTTTTGGGGAGACAAGCTACTTCCTCTCTTAAAAACCAATAAGAATGACTCTTAAGGACTTTTAAGACATTTTACTTTGAATGGAGACCATGAAAATTGTTCGATTGTGAGTTATTATTTTCCTCTGTAAGGTAGGACTTTATATGCCTCGTATGAATATCAAACATTTAAGGGAGAGAAAATCATCATGTTGCTGTTCCCATTGTGTCATTTTGAAAGTGGGCGTTAATATTTTAAGTGTTTGGACAGAGTTTGCAAAATTGAAATTTCAGTCACTTTTATGTTGTTGGCGTTGAATTGCTTTTTCCCCTCTAAAACTAACAGACTTCCGTTTTTTTCCTTTTATTATGTAAAAGTCATAAAAATGGGGAAAACCGCAGATAATGGCTGACTCACAGCACAGGGAGGCTTTATATGAATCGATGAACTACATTTACAAAAAAAAAAAGACAACAGTGAGTAATAAACTTAGAATAAAAAAAAAAAATTGGCAATAATAGGTGAAATAAATAGAATATAGATACTGATGAAACATGGCTTTTAGTTTTTCAGGTGGGTCTAACAATATTCAGATAAGAAAAACAGATTAATGCTTTAGCGTTTAAGATATTTATATCACCCAATTAGAGAGGGCTTGGTGACAGAGGTTAAACCCACGCTGCGTCGAACACACTTTGGGAACATGTAACCAAAGTGTTTGGAAATTAAATGTGGTGTGACGGGACAGAGGCGGGTGAGATCACTGCAACAGTTTGTCTTAATTCAAACTTAATCACTAATTGCATAATAAATTGAGGGACCAGACATCCTAAATTGCAATGAGTCACATTTAATCCTTTAAAGCACCCAACAACAAAATCGTTCAAACATCAACTTAAATACAAACACAAATTACTTCCTTTTTCCCTTTTTAAGAGCAGTCCAATTGTAGCTTTAGGCTACCAAGAGTTCAATCCTTGCAGAGGTAACAGTATGAAGAAAGAGTACTTAAGCCGGTTGCAGTTGAAGACATATCCACCAGTGGACAGAAAACACAACTCCAGCCGATGTAGTAAATGCTTGAAGCTGAAGGCGTGGTCGATTGGTGATCCTCTCTTAGACAAGTCCTATTAATGTTAGCTGTATCCTCATTCTTACAAAGAACCCGCTGCATTAAACAAAAATGACAAACTTAGTGCTACTATTTACATGAACATTAATTACACCTAAATGACCTAAACATCATACACAAAGACAAACAATCGTACTCACAGTTGAGCCTTTGAACTAAAAGTTCCTCGAACACCGGGTACAAAACAAAAACAGCTTCTCGCAGGAAGATCCTTAGGTGCCTAGCACATGCTTCCTACCTCCTGCTTCTTCTCTACTCCTTTTATACTAATAGGTAGCCCAGAGGCTACAGCACTACCTAGTGGTACATTCAGCCATTACATGTATAACCAAATACTGTCACAAAAAGTAGCAGTAAAACTGTTACACACCCCTCCCCCAAAAGAAACATTACACAGTCCCAAAAAATCTCTTTAACTTTTCCACATGGTAAGTATCATTTTGGTTCGGGTTATCAAGCATTACAACTTTGTAATTGACATCATTGACCTTTTTTATAATCTTAGCAGGTCCTTGCCATTTTGGAGCTAATTTAGCCATAAAATAGTCGGCAGCACGAGATTGAGGGTGAGTAAGTATCCAAACTAGATCTCCTTCCTCAAAAGACTCAACTTTTCTACGCTTGTTGTAGTACCTGCCTTGTCTCTCTTGAGCTTGGCCAGATTTCCTCCTCACTTGGTCAAGAAGAATTTTCTGCCTTTCAACCGTGTTATAGGCTAGGTGGTCAGGATTTGGTGGTTTGCGTACCAATCGCTCGAGTGGACCTTTCAGCTTACGTCCTAGTGCGACCTCTGCTGGAGTGAGATCTGTACTTTCTTGCCACGCGGAATTAATGGCGTACCTGAATTCTGGAATCCATTTGTCCCAATCTCGGTGGTTGTCATGAACGTAAGAAGAAATCATTGTCTTCAATGTCTTGTTAACTCTCTCAGTCAGGTTAGTCTGAGGGTGGTAGGCTGTAGTAAGTTTCTGGATAACACCCCACCGTTTGCAAGCATCGTTGAGCAACTGAGCAGTGAACTGAGGTCCACGGTCAGAAACTAAATACGCTGGAGCGCCCCAACGGGTGAACATTTCCTTTGTTAGGATGTTGGTTATTAGATGAGTTTTTGCGGATCGCAACGGAAAGAGTTCTACCCACTTACTGCAGTAGTCTACAAAGACTAGTAGATATTCGTTGGATCTAGGGCTTCTTGGGAAAGGACCCATCAAATCTACTCCGATCATATAACCAGGTTCTACTACCGGGGTTGACTGCAACAGTCCGGAGAGTTTTGAGATTCTAGGCTTGTAAGCTTGACATGTCTTACACTGAGTGCAGAAACTCCAAACATCTTTGCGAATCTCAGGCCAATAGACATTATTGAGTAGTCTCCTCAAGGTTTTCATTCTTCCTAGATGTCCACTCAACGGGTTTGAATGAGCGAAGTGCAAAAACGTTTCTCTTAGCGGTGTGGGTATGATTAACTGATGAGTGCAGCCGTGTTGCTTGCCAGGCACACTACGAAATAAGTAGTCATTCTGTATGAGGTAAGTGATGCGGTTAGGGTCTGCGGCAGGTTGTTTAGCTGCTTCCCATAAAGGCTGTAAAGATGCATCAAGCTTCTGAGCTCTCCCAATCTCATCCCAGCTTACTGGCAAGTTCGGGTCTGGCTTCGTAGGTTGACATAGGGCAATATGGCTTACTTCCTCTTGTACAGGCATACCTCTGGATAAAGCATCAGGTACTACATTACAGGACCCTTTCCGGTACTTGACCGTGAAATTAAAACCTTGTAGTCGTAAAGCCCACCTGGTCAAGCGTGAAGATGGCTTAGGCTGATTGAATACCCAAGTCAGAGCGGAATGATCTGTGAGTACTTCAAAGTTCCTTCCTTCCAAGTACTGTCTCCACTTCTCTACAGCCCACACCACTGCTAGACACTCTTTCTCTGCAGTAGAGTATGATTTCTCTGCACCTTGTAGAAGTCGTGACGCATAAGCAATGACATGTTCTGCACCATCCAAGTCCTGTGTCAGCACAGCTCCTAATCCTATATCGCTAGCATCAGTTTGCACTTTAAAATCCTTCGTGAAGTCAGGTGGCATTAAAACTGGGGCTCGTTGGAGGGCGTTCTTAAGATCATTGAAAGCATTTTGACATTCAACAGTCCACTCCCAAGCTGCGTCCTTGGCCTTTAGGGCATATAGAGGTGCTGCTCGCTCAGAAAAGTGGGGAATGAAACGATGGTACCAACTTGCAAGACCTACAAATCTTTGGACTTCTTTGAGATTCTTTGGCACTGGGAAATCATTCACTGCTGTGACTTTAGAGGCTTCAGTACGGACACCTTCTGCAGAAACAACATGACCCAGATACGTAATGGTTTTTTGTAACATGGAACATTTCTTGAGGTTGAGCGTTAATCCTGCTGCTTCCAGTTTCGTGAAGAGTAGTTTAAGGTGTTGGAAGTGGTCTGGAATGGACGTGGAGTAAATTACAATGTCGTCGAGATAGACAAAACAGAATTTTCCTAGGAAATCTCTCAGAATATTGTTCATAAGCCTTTGAAAGGTTGCAGCGGCGTTTTTGAGGCCGAAAGGAAGACGAACAAATTCAAACTGGTTGTTTTTTGTGACAAAGGCAGTTTTTTTGATGCTACCTTCCTCCATTCCTACCTGCCAGTAACCAGATTTAAGGTCTAAGGTACTGAAAACGACTGCTCCGTACAATGACTCTAGGATATCCTGAATTTGTGGCATTGGAAATCCATCCAAAGGAGTCTTGGAATTCAGAGCTCTGTAATCAATACAGAAACGAATACCACCATCCTTCTTTGGCACCAAGACTACTGGTGCTGCCCAAGGGGAAACAGAAGGTCTTATGATGCCTTTGCTCAGCATATTTGCTACTTCTTCATCTATGAACTTTTGTTTGGTGACAGAAACAGGGTAAGCTTTCTTGTGAACAGGAATCTCATCGATGGTATGGATTTGGTGGCGAATTAAAGTGGTCTGTCCCAAACTATCGGTGCATACTGTTGGCCAATCAAGCATTAGGCCTTCTAACTGACGTCTTTGTGCTTTGGAAGCATCTGCTCGATTCACTAACTCTTTTATGGTAGTTAGTGTAGAGGAAGTTGTTGGTTCTAAAGGTAATGCAATGTGCAGACTGACCATTGGTGAGGGTGAAGATGTCATGAAGGTGTGGATTGAGTCACATTCTTCGGGCAGTTTGTAGGTGGAGTTTCTAAAATCAATAAGGATTCCTGAGGTCACCAGAAACTCGAGACCTAGTACCACTGAGAACGTCAAATCACAGTCTCTCATCACATACGCTCTTAAAGGATAATTATGCCCATGGATTGTACCTTTCCAGTCTATTATTCCTAAGGCTGACTGTACATACCCATTAGCAAGGGAAAAGGTCTGTCCTCTACTTGATTGCATGACTTCTTGATCTAATTTCAACTTCTTCCAGCATGACTCTTGTACTAAAGAATACGTACTTCCCGTGTCTAATATTGCTTGATATTGATGACTTCGAATGGTTATGGGTAATGTCAATGTTGTTAGCGGCTTTCTTTTGTCTTCTGTAACAACGGCAATGTGTGGATTGGATGACCGTCCTCTCTGGGACTTGTTAGCTTCTTGAGGCCTAGAGGTGGTGTCTTGATGTCTTTGTCTCCAGAAAGCTCTCTCCTCACTAATGTCTCTCTCTATGAGCGTTCCTACACGTACCAGTTCGTCCACTGTAGAAACAGTACCCCTTAGAATACTTGCTATTCTTGGATTGCAGTTGCGAAGTGTCGCTTGGAGGATTTCCCGCTCTGTCATAGCTGGTTTCAATCTTAGACATAGTGCTCTATATTGGTATGCAAATGTCCGGATACTTTCATCAACTCTTTGTTTTCTCTCTCTGATTCTTCGTTCTACTTCCGCTTCATGATCATCAGATAAAAAGGATTGGCGAAAAGCAATCTTAAATTGTGCCCAAGTTCTTACCTTCCTTTTCTCTGCCTACATCGTTCAAAGGTCGCATAGCTAAATATTCGTCACATCGCTCTAGATATGTAATGGGATCCTCACCGTCTAAACTTCCGAACTTTGGAAATTCCATCTTGATGGGTGTCTGGCAATGCACAGGTCGCGAAGAACCATGGGTTGATACTGTGTGGTGGAAACTTGGAGTCGAAGTCGTTCCCTCTGGAGTTTGAATTAGGGCTCTCAGCTGGCCATCTCTCCTTTTCAGACAATCCATAACCGCTTGTCCCAACTCCTGGACTTTAGTTTCCGAAGCGTCTTTTACTTGGCCACATTCAACCTTAAGCTGGGCGGTTAGCGAGTTTTCTAAACGCTGTAGCTCTGCGTGATGGTCTTTGTGCTGGTTTAGCAAGGATTGCAGCTGAGTTTCAATGACAGTCAACCGACTACTTTGCACATCTAACTGGTATTGCATATCTTTAAAATGAATATCAGAGGAATTTTCCAACTCTTCCATTCTACCTTCTAATTTATTTATTCTGGAAGCCATGATCATAGTTACCAAACTGTCATCCTCTTCATTTGGTGGAGGTGGAGGTAACAGAGTATCATCGAAATCACAGTCTTGTTCAACATTTTCCTGTTCATGTTCCAGATACAAATTACTGAGAGAATGAATAAGGTCTTGGACAGGCTCACGACGAACAGTGAAAGGATCTGAAGCATAGTCTGGGGATAAAGGAACATCACCCTCTCTCTCGGCTTCCAAAGAGGCCATTTTTCATCAAGTATCAAATATTTTTAGTAATACAGTAACTCTACAAAATGTGTAACTAAATAAATGCACAGACAAAATGACTCATTGAAAGTAGGATATATGCCTTAAGATTCAATTGAATTTGGAATTCGGGGGTCCCTGTTCGGGCGCCATTTTTATGCAACAGTTTGTCTTAATTCAAACTTAATCACTAATTGCATAATAAATTGAGGGACCAGACATCCTAAATTGCAATGAGTCACCTTTAATCCTTTAAAGCACCCAACAACAAAATCGTTCAAACATCAACTTAAATACAAACACAAATTACTTCCTTTTTCCCTTTTTAAGAGCAGTCCAATTGTAGCTTTAGGCTACCAAGAGTTCAGTCCTTGCAGAGGTAACAGTATGAAGAAAGAGTACTTAAGCCCGTTGCAGTTGAAGACATATCCACCAGTGGACAGAAAACACAACTCCAGCCGATGTAGTAAATGCTTGAAGCTGAAGGCGTGGTCGATTGGTGATCCTCTCTTAGACAAGTCCTATTAATGTTAGCTGTATCCTCATTCTTACAAAGAACCCGCTGCATTAAACAAAAATGACAAACTTAGTGCTACTATTTACATGAACATTAATTACACCTAAATGACCTAAACATCATACACAAAGACAAACAATCGTACTCACAGTTGAGCTTTCGAACAAAAAGTTCCTCGAACACCGGGTACAAAACAAAAACAGCTTCTCGCAGGAAGATCCTTAGGTGCCTAGCACATGCTTCCTACCTCCTGCTTCTTCTCTACTCCTTTTATACTAATAGGTAGCCCAGAGGCTACAGCACTACCTAGTGGTACATTCAGCCATTACATGTATAACCAAATACTGTCACAAAAAGTAGCAGTAAAACTGTTACACACAAACCAGGAAACTATAAAAGCTAAACAATCCTCGGGATTCAAGCCACTGTGTTGCCAAGTCACTGCAGCAATCTGGGTTTTGGAGGTCACAAATGGATCTGTTAAAGGGGTTGGAGACGGGCGCAGTCTTGTCCCTGCCCTCACCTACAAGATCCAATGCCTTTTTCCCTGGATTCAGAAGCACACTCGCGTTACTTACAGCCAGGGGGCACTGGGGTTATCCAGAGTTCCCTTTCATGGGAACTTCGAGCTGCGTCAGAAAACGCTAGGGGAAACCCTTGACGTCAGTCACGTGAAGATGTGTACAACCAATGGGAATTTTACGCGTGTGAATGCGAGTCACGGAAGTGACGTCATGAACAGAGCATAAAAGCGCGCCGGAACCCGGAAGTGACAGCTTTGAGTGTCTTCAGCGTGCGTGTGTCAGAGAGTTTGTGCTTGCGAGTTTCAAACCTCCCATTGGATTGCGTTGTGATTATGGCGGAGCAGACATTTAGATCGTGTGTTTCTCCTTGCACTCGTTTCATTACGGGAAAGGACACACACATTCAGTGCGTTGTCTGTCTGGGAGCGGAGCACGCTCGGTCAGCGCTTGAGGGCGGTGATTGTGAGAACTGCGAGAGGTTCTCATTGCGTACTCTCCGCTCCCGTCTGGCAGTATTTGCGGATACTAACCAGACTCGCGTTCTTCAAGGTTCGGGACCCGCTGCGGCTGAGGCTCGGCGGCGTTCTCAATCTTGGGGATCGCAAATGGATCTCACGGAAGGTTGCGGGGCGGGTGAGCCCGCCTCGCAGTTCGACTGTGCTGATCCCAGTTCCAGCCGGAGGTTGGAAGCACGCGTTTCAGGCGCGGTTTCTTCCAATCCGACTGGGACTTCGGTGCTGTCATTATCCTGCTCTGAGGAGGAGGAGGTGATTAGCATCGATCCGGTTGAGGAGGCTTCGCCACCCTCTTCACCGGCGTACGAGGAACTGATCGAGGTTGTGACACGAGCAGTCTCTCGTCTGGATATTGATTGGCCGGCAGAGACTAGGAACGCCCGTCCCAGCAAAAGTAAGTTGGATGAGCGTTACCTTCCGGCTCGTGTCGCTCCCCAGCGCCGGGCAATGCCTTTCTTCCAGGATCTCCATACTGAGGTGTCGAGATCTTGGAAGAAGCCAGCTTCCGATAGGGTGCATACATCGTCTAGTGCGATGTACGCTACTCTTACCGGAGCTCATCCTTACGGTTACGGAGGGATGCCGAAGGTGGACGAGGCTCTTGCGGGATACCTTGTGCCCCATTCGGCATCCACTATTAAAGCCCCGGCGCTCCCCACCAAACCGTTGCGAGTCACATCATCACTGGTGGGAAAAGCATATTCTGCCTCTAGTCAGGCTGCAGCGTGCCTGCACACCACGGCACTGCTGCAGGCCTACCAAGCAGATTTGCTGGGAGACCTCGATCAAGGTGGCGGTATTGGTCCCGAAGCAGTGGCAGAGCTGCGTCGGGCCATGGATTTGTCTCTCCGAGCCACTAGAGAAACGGCCTTCTCTGTCGGGCGCTCAATGGCAGCTCTGGTGGCTACGGAGAGGCATTTATGGCTCAATCTTTCAGCCATAAAGGATAAGGACAAGTTCGTTTTGTTGGACGCCCCTCTGTCCCCTTCGGGCTTGTTCGGCGACGCCGTAAAAAGCGTTGTCGATAAGTTTCAGGAGGCTGCACGACAGCAGGTGGCGTTCAGCAAAGTCCTTCCCCGCCACCCTTCACGTGAGCCCAGTAGCCAAACACGGGCTCGCAGTTCCTCGTACAGGGCCTCACAGAAGGAGAGTGTTGCATCTCGTTTACCTCCCCCTAATAAAGGGAGGTCGGGACAACACTCTCGGGCCCAGCCTTCTGGTAAAAGGATGGATCTGAGGAACGTCCTAAATGCCAAGAAGGCTACCTCTAAGCGTTCCTGACGCCAGAGGCAAGCCGCACCAAGGCGGTCAGCTCCGTGTCCGGTTCCCGAGGGAGCCCGTCTCGGAGGCACTGCCCCCTCTAAGGAGGGTCCTAGAGCATTCCACCAGTACGGTGTCCGGAAACCCCGGCCCTGTGGTGTCTCTGCTCGTATCAGAGATCAGTCTCGAGAGGCTGATTCCCTTAGTAGAGTTCCAGGCCGCATGGTTGCGTCTGCCGGGCATCTCTCAATGGGTCCTGCGCACAGTAACCTCCGGGTACAAAATTCAATTCGGGGCTTCACCACCCCGTTTTATGGGGATCCTATCGTCCGCGGTAGGGCCCCAGCAGGCTCTGATTATGGAACAGGAAGTAGACTCTCTGCTGGAGAAAGGGGCCATCGAGTATGTGCCCCTTACAGACAGACAGTCCGGTTTCTTCAGCCGATACTTCATAGTTCCGAAGAAGGATGGAGGGTTGCGGCCCATTCTGGATTTGCGTCTTCTAAATCGCACTATCTTGCGTCTAAAATTCAAAATGTTGACGCTCAGGCAGATTGTGACGCATATCAGGTCCGAGGACTGGTTCGTCACAATCGACCTAAAAGACGCATACTTCCACATCTCCATCCTTCCTCAGCATCGGAAGTTCCTACGGTTCGCCTTCGGGGGGAAGGCGTACCAGTATCGTGTACTTCCGTTCGGCCTATCGCTCTCACCCCGCACGTTCACGAAGGTCGTGGACGCTGCACTGGCTCCGTTGCGGTTACAGGGCATCCGTGTCCTCAATTATATAGACGATTGGCTAGTAATAGCCCAATCGTCTCAGTTAGCAGCACGTCATCGAGATGTCGTGCTTGCTCACATGCAAGAGCTGGGGTTAAGGTTGAACACCAAGAAGAGTGTGCTTTCTCCTGCTCAGAGAACCACCTTCTTGGGAGTCATTTGGGACTCGGAAACAATGTCTGCTCGGCTATCCCCCGGGCGCATTCATTCCATTCAATCAACTGTCGAGAGCATAAAATTAGGCCAGCTACGCACTGTCAAACACTTTCAGAGAGTGTTAGGGCTCATGGCAGCAGCGTCCAGCGTTATACCGCTCGGCCTGCTGCACATGAGACCCCTGCAGTGGTGGCTCAGGACCAAAGGGTTTTCCCCGAGGGGCAACCCGCTTCGCACAATCAAGGTCACGAGGCGATGCCTACGCACCTTGACCCTGTGGAAGAACATCTGGTTCCTGTCACAAGGCCCCGTGTTGGGGGCTCCGTCTCGACGAGTAACTCTGTCAACGGATGCCTCCCTCACAGGTTGGGGGGCGGTTCTGAGGGACCGCTCCTCACAAGGGCTTTGGAGCCTGCGGCACCAGTCCTGGCACATAAACCTGCTGGAGTTACTGGCGGTCCGCAGAGCGCTACTTGCTTTCCTCCCAGACCTAATTGGGCATCATGTCACTGTTTTCACAGACAGCATGACAGTGGTGGCTTACATCAATCACCAGGGAGGTCTTCGTTCTCGTCCGATGTACAAATTGGCGAGACAAGTTCTTCTCTGGGCCCAGGGCAAGCTGCTCTCACTCAGGGCAGCTCACATCCCTGGAGTCCAGAACATAGGAGCAGACTTCCTGTCGAGGCAGGGGCCGAGGCCCGGGGAATGGCGGCTCCACCCCGAGGTGGTGGAGCAGATTTGGAAGAGATTCGGGAAGGCACAGGTAGACCTGTTTGCCTCGGTCGAGAATACTCATTGCCCTCTATGGTTCTCCTTAACGTACCCAGCGCCGCTGGGGCAGGATGCCATGATGCAGGTGTGGCCGAGGCTACACCTGTACGCTTTTCCCCCGATTGTTCTGCTCCCGGGAGTTCTGGCCAAAGTTCGTCGGGACAGGGTCCGTCTCACGCTGGTGGCCCCCTTTTGGCCCAGCAGGATCTGGTTCTCGGACCTGATATCCCTCCTAGACGGAGTCCCCTGGGAGATTCCGGTCAGGGGGGATCTTCTGTCCCAGGCGGAGGGTTGTGTTATTCACCCCCGTCCAGAACTTCTGAAGCTGAAGGTCTGGCCCCTGAGGGGGTCCAGTTCTTCGAATCTGGTCTCACAGCCGAGGTTGTAGAGACCATCCTTCAGTCCAGAGCTCCCTCCACGAGGAAACTCTACGCTCTAAAGTGGAAACTCTTCTCTGCTTGGTGTAGCGTAAGGCAGTTAAACCCAGTAACCTGTCCCGTTGGCAAAGTGCTGGAGTTCCTGCAGGAGAAGTTTGCGACAGGGTTGGCCCCTTCTACCTTGAAGGTTTATGTGGCTGCCATAGCGGCTTGCCACATACCTTTGGGAGGGGTGTCCTTGGGCAGGGACCCCCTAGTCTCTCGTTTCCTTCGTGGCACTCTAAGGCTGAGACCTGTGGCACAGACCAGGGTTCCTGCCTGGGACTTGTCTTTGGTACTCCAAGGCCTGTCCCAGGCACCCTTTGAACCATTAGAGGAGCTTCCTATTAAACTCCTCTCCCTAAAGACCCTTCTTTTGCTGGCTATCACCTCGCTTAAGAGGGTCGGGGATCTTCAAGCTCTCTCGGTGGTTCCTTCTTGCCTCGAGTTTGCGCCCGGGATGACGAAGGTTTTTCTTCACCCGAGGCCAGGCTATGTCCCTAAGGTTCTTACGAACGTGGCTCGGTCTATCATGCTACAGGCCTTCTGTCCTCCCCCCTTTGACGATCATGAGCAGGAGCGAAAGAACAAGGTCTGTCCAGTACGAGTACTGGACGCTTACGTCCTCAGGACTGCTACCTGGCGTAAGTCAAACCAACTGTTCGTTTGTTTTGGGACCCCTGAGGGGGCTCCAGCTTCCAAACAAACCCTAAGCCGATGGATAGTCGAGGCTATCTGTCTGGCTTATGAGTCGGCCGGACATGCTTCTCCCCTGAGGGTCCGGGCCCACTCCACTAGGAGCGTGGCGACCTCCAAGGCGTTTCTCTCAGGAGTTTCCCTTGCTGATGTTTGTGCTGCGGCTGGCTGGTCCTCACCGCACACCTTTATGAGATTCTATCAGTTAGATCTCGATTCCGCTCCGGGAACGAGGGTGCTCTCTCAGTGAGCTGAGACACATCCGTAGGCCGGCGTCGCTGAGGTGACGTTGGTATAACGTTCCCCTAGCGTTTTCTGACGCAGCTCGAAGTTCCCATGAAAGGGAACGTCTCGGGTTACGTATGTAACCCTGGTTCCCTGAAGGGGAACGAGACGCTGCGTCTTCGCCTCAGCTCCTTGCGCCTCCGGGCCCGCTTCAGACACTCTTTTGCTGTCACTTCCGGGTTCCGGCGCGCTTTTATGCTCTGTTCATGACGTCACTTCCGTGACTCGCATTCACACGCGTAAAATTCCCATTGGTTGTACACATCTTCACGTGACTGACGTCAAGGGTTTCCCCTAGCGTTTTCTGACGCAGCGTCTCGTTCCCCTTCAGGGAACCAGGGTTACATACGTAACCCGAGACGTTCTCCAGCTCTGAGGAGTTGGATGTTGCTGGCACCGAGACGGAATATGAAGGTTCATTCTCCAGTTTATATGGAGCTGGTGGAAGTTGTAACTCGTGCTTGCCAGCTAAACATAAGACTGGCCAGCTGAGAAACAGAATGTTCAGAACCAAAAATAAAATTAGATGAGCACTCCTGCCCTCACAAGCCTAAACTTCCCGTCTTACTGAGGTGCGGAAATTGTGGAATAAATCGGCCTCCTATCGATTTTACAGTGTAAAATCACACTATTCTTCTTTAGTAGACCATAAAGAGTACGGTAAGAGACCGGGATGAGGCTGGGGCTGGTATGTCTTTTCATTACCATAATAGTCTTTTTTTAACTCCTCACCTGCCTCTCTCAGGTCTTGAGCCAACTCTTCATAATAAAAATAAATAAATCCCATTCTGGGAATAGTGGTCAACCTCATTTCACAGGGCACATCTCCCCTTGGGTCTCTCAGGGGTCTATTCTGCCAACCATGGCACAACAGTTGCGGTGGAGTCCACTTCAGTTTCCGCCCGTAAATGTAGAGGTGCTGGGATGCTCGCTGCCTCTCAGGAAGGTCTTGTTTTGTTGTCCCTGCCAGGCATCCATTCAGCGCACCGGATTGGCTGCTCTAGGTTCCTTTAGTAGTCTCAGCTGAAGTCATCTCGGGGTAAGACAGATCTGAGGAACGTCATTATCCCGAGGAATGGCAGACTTCTCAGGGCAGTCCCCTTTGGGAGGAAGTGGTTAACACCTCATTATACGGTGCCCATTTCCCTTCAGTGCCCTCAGGGGGCTGTTCTGCCAACACTGCCACCTCGTGGGCTTTGGGATGTGTGGTCTCCGCCAAGCCTATATCTCAGTTTCTGGCTGGAAAGTTAATGACACTAAAAACTGGCAGCTTGAGTGTATACTAGAGACCAGACTCAAAAGACTGGTTCTCTTAGCGGCCAAGGGAGAGCAGCCATCACCTTTCATGGACCTCAAGGAGCCGTTCTGCCAACCCTTCCACCTCATGTGCTTCAGGGTGAAGTGGTTTTCAGCGATCCCACAGCTCATTGGTTTCCCCGCTGGCCAGTCTCGAAAAGCTGGTTTCCTCAGTAGAATTTCGGGCAGCGTGGAAGCATCTGTTGAATACATGGCTTGCTAGCAATTTGGAAATATCAAGTGTTTATTTTACATAAAGGGATTTAATGTTTCAAATTAGGAATTGTTATGTGGATTTGCGGAGGAGTCTTCATGCACACCTGGCTTTGAGTCGGAGTTGCTGGTTTTTAAAGTGCACAGAGATGACCTTCACCAAGGAAAAACACTAGGAAGAGGTAAGCTGTGTTCTCTTTAAATAAAACCTTGAAGCAACTGAACATTGAGTTTTTGTTTAAATATTTTTACTATTTGTCTAAATCCCTTATACAATGCAATCAGATTTCTACATATACCAGTTATTTTAATAAAACTGGTTTAACTGTGAACTATAACATAAACATCTATTTAATTTCCGAGTCAAAATGAAGGGTCTCACTCAAATGTAAATGTTGTAGCTCACAAATGAGTGTTGATTAATTATGTATGCCATAACTAATGCTGCAAATGGAGTTTGGATGTTTGCCACCTCGTTCGGAGAAATAACATCTGGAATGACCCTCAAAGTCGGAGTTCTGCTTCCAATGAGTATAAACGTGTAAACAAACTTTAATATTAGACATTAAGTTTATGTAATGATACTTTTGTCTTTGCTTTTCGTCAGCTTTATTCAAAGTGATTTTATATCCTTATTCGGTTTTTGCCATAATTTACACGAAAACACAATATGCTCCCATTATGTCGTTGTGACACGTGTTCAATGACGCGTCTGATTGCCGGGAATTCATTGAGGTCTGAAGTGGGATATTTAGTTTGGTTAATTCCCACTTCCAATGTCGTCTGGAACGCAGCATAAGTGTTTTCTATCATAGATTCACTGGAAGCTACATCAGTAGCTGATGCTATGAGGACACCCTCCAGCTGAGTCATTCGTCAATAGGACACACTATCACTCCACAGATTAGTATTATTCCAACCATATTTTTTGTTTACCGATGATGTCATCACATCACGTGTCGGCTGCGTCACAGTAACAGCAACAGTGTTGCCAGATTGGACTGAAGATTCCAGCGCAGCTACAGCTTAAAACCCTCCCATTTAAAAAAATACCAGCCCAAAGTGCGTACTCTTATAAATAATGAGAAATGTTGAGCGATTTTATGCATCAAAAACCATCCCAAATCTTATCAACCAGCCCAATGCATTTTTTCCCGGTCGGACGTGACAAAAAGGTAAATAGCAATCTGGCAACACTGAACAGCAACAACAATGCGCATGCTCAAAGTCTTCTTCTCTGTGTATAGTGTATTATCTGTGGCAGAATTACAGCGCCCCATACTGGTCTGGCATATAAAAAACACCGGATTCAGTCGGTTTCAGTGGTATCGTGTGGAACGCGCCGGCACCGTGTGGACGTGGCCTTAGACCAGTGGATCTCAAATAGTGGGGGGCGCGTGACTGTGGGGAACATGCTTTTTTTGTCAGAGTAGGTTTTCTTGCACTGAACAAGAGCCGCAGATATGAAGTTCAGATAACAAACCCTTCACCCGTTGATGTGTTCGATCACACCGGTGTTCATGTGTCACGTGATCAATCGCTAAATTCACACGTGTTTTCACGCGCTATCTGGCACTGATCCAAAAAAGACGCGCTCAGAGAACTTGATCATTATAAAAGTTTTTAAACGACAAACATTCACTTCCACATATCTGAGAATCTGAATATCAGGTAGTTGATAACAGAGCCAACAAGTTGGTGACTATTTTGAATAAAAAAGTAAAAAATAATAAATGTGAAACATCTATCAAACAGCGCTCTTTGTGACTGCGGTCTGTCACGTGACAATCATGACGCGTTGCCATGGAAACAATAAAGCGAAAGTTCCAAAATAGGGGGAGGGAGGGCGCGCGAAATGTTTACTTCTTCCTAGGTGGGGCGCGACAGAAAATAATTGAGAAGCACTGCCTTAGACAGACTTGCCGGTGTCGTTGCTCAGTGGAGTCGCGCAGGTAGAGTCGAACGTCTTTACACTCGTCTGTCTTCACACAAGGACGCTGAAACGCTTCCGCGACAGTGTGCGTAGCAGCTAATTATCCTGTTTCGGTGTAAACAGCCAAATGCCACGCCCACAGCTCCGCGCGACGTTTAAAGTGCAATAAAAAGCAAAAACACACGAGGCAGAAAAACTGTTTTGATCGAAACTAGCACGCCCAGTCGCAACGCGGTAAACAAACAAACAATAGCAGTACAGTTACCACAGTTACCAAAGATTTCTCCTTGCTAATGACTGCTGATTCACAAAATGAAACCAAACAAAGTATGTAAACGTGTTCTCTCTCAGCTGGCAAACGCTTCTCCTAATATTTCTCCTAGTTTCACGAGTTTATATTTGCTCACGGGCGCCACACTTGATTCTTCACACTTGAGTTGAGGAAAAGGGAATATGTTGGAAGATAGAGGATCATCTTAGCGGGAGATGTTGGCTCTTGTCTTCTCTCCTCTGCTGGCACAAGTCTATATGCAGGTCATCCAGAAGAGAAATGAAGCTCTTTGTAATGTAGTGGACAGTGTGTTTTGTGTCATTGGACTGAGCTCTTCTCTGGCCTGAGACATCAATGTTTGCTCTCTGTTATCATTTATACAAAGATAAATGTATGTGGCACTTTATTACTCTCTAAATTACCGACAATTTTACAGTAATTTACGGTTTATGCAGCCGGTCTGGTTACACTCCGGTCTGGGTTTTTTCCAAAGCATACACTGAATAATAGCTTAGTTTGTGTTTCTTTGTGTTTCTCTTAGACTTAGACAAAACATTTTTTTAAATACTTTTTCAGACGATTGGTCATTGAATGCATTTTGTGAAAGCAATGAAAAATTATTCAGTTTGGTGAGTTTCCTTAGACTTCTGTTTTGCTGACTGTGTGAAGAGTTTGAACAATGTGCCTTCAGTTTTGACCAGTCGATGTAACCACAATGTTCAAAGTGTGTGTGTGTGTGTGTGTGTGAGTACTTTTTAAAACCTACAACCAAATGTAGTTGACATTTGGTCATCTTTTGACATTGTGCAGATATTTTGACTGATTCTACAATGAATATTGCTAATAAATCAGACAAATTATGTTTAAATTAAAATATGAAATTGCAAATAAGCATGGGGGTAATGGATAGAAAATATAATTAGCTCAGTATAAAAGCATTACGGCTATAGAAAGTCTGCATAACATTATAGACTGTTTGTGTGTATGCATGAAGCATTTATAGTGGTTTTACTATGTACTGTTGTATCACTAATACCACCTATCAGGGCCATGATTGATAAAGGCCAATGGAGGGAATTAGGCCAGAGCTACACTATTCTTCATAAGAAGTGCCTTGAGATTTTTAATAACCACATTTAATGAGAGTCAGGACCTCAGTTTAATGTCTCATGAGAAGCACAGTGGTTTTTACAGTATGATGTCCTCATCTGTATCCTGGGGCATTAGGACCCAGACAGACCCCAGGGTGAACATCCTCTTTCTGCCTCACTAACACCTCTTGAGTGCGAGACGTTTGTGAACACAGAGCAGGATCAAGAACAAGAGATAAGCGTGAGGTTTAGCTGACCAGCTGTGTGACCACAAGTGATGAGTTTGTTTTTGAGGACTAAGAGAAAATGCATACTTGAAGAAACATTAACAAGGCGAATAAAAACAAGAAGATGCCTTTTATTGGTTTGTAATTGCTACAAATACATAATGTTTTTCAGTTCATGAGTTTGGAAGATACAGGCGTTAAATGAAATTAAAAAAATAGTTCATGGTTTTGTCCTAACAGATTCTGTTTTGCTGACTGTGTGAAAAGTTTTGACGCTGGCTTCAGTTTTAACCAATGCGACTCAGCATTAATAAAAAAGAGAGTAACAGTTTGGCTAAGATTTCTCCTGATAGTAATGCAGACTTTATAGATTTTTGGAAAAAAATACTTCAGTATTGAACAATTCTTATAAGCAATTAAAAAGAGAGGGAGAGATGGAGAAAAAGAAGAGTAAACTGCTTTTTTGACCAGAATGTTTTCTGTAGGATAATAATGATAAATAATGTATAACAGTGTAAAGATAAAAACAAATATCCCTTGAATATTCACAAACTAAAGTACTTAAAAAAAATCTATACTTCAGTTTTTGTGTATTAAAACACTCTGTGAGAATACTTGTTTCCTATCTTTTGTTTCACCAGACTGAAAAATATGTGAATGCAGAAAATACCCATGAGGTTATTAAAATAGTGACAGATACAAGATATTATAGACTTACTCTGTTTCAGTCATAAAAATACTGTAATAAATTGTGAAACGCTGATATGCTAAACCCTTCATCCACTGACAAATATGGGTATTTTACATTGAGATTAATAATTTGATTCATTTATCTAACAAATGTGTATTTGGATATTTTGTATTTCATCACTCCTCATGCCACATCCATAAGCCCCACCCACTAAAAAAAATTGTTAATATTCATATTAGCAACTCAAGCAATTAGATAACTGTACAATCTTAAAAACAACAAGGAAGTGAAACCAGACCTTTCAAGACGTGTTTCTTAGAATGCAGGCAATGAAGATTGTGCGATTGGGAGTTATGATTCTCCTCTGTAAGGTAGGATTTTATCCAGGGCAAGTTTCATGAACTTTGCACGTTTATATTAGTGTCTGATTGTACTGATCATGTTCAGATAATACTTATCTTTATTTTTATTTCTTGAAACTGAGTTTTTTTTTACTACCTCATCTTTTCAAATACCTTTCAGACATTTTAGAGATTTATTGTCGTCCCAGACCAAAACTTTCAATTTAAAACATTTGCCATTTCAATCAGATCTTTGTCCTTGTAAGGCCCGCTCGATCGGTCCAACGACGGTTTCCCAGGAGCGGGTGAAGGATCACTGCGCGTTCAGTCTTTTCAGTCATGGCAAATTCCCATTCGTTTCCGACCTTACTCCATATTGAATTATGACTGCGAATTTAGTTTAAAAAGCCAACTGGTAGTCGGTCATTAGTATAATAATTTGAAAAACAGGCATTTGATTATTTTATCGTTACTCTTGTTGCCCTGTTGTTACTCTTGTTCCTTCGGTTCTCAGTGTCGCTCAGAGTCTCACGCTGGCTATTTCACGAGGATCTCACTCACAAACTCTACAGGAATCTAGAATCTCACCTGATGTGCTCAATGCTCCATCTAATCTGAGATTTAATATGTACTGAACCCTGGATGCAGATTTCCAGTAACAATCTACTAAAGTGAACCATTTCCAAGTGAACCATATGATACACTCTTAATATTGCATGGATTTTGGTTGATATTAATGTGAGGGGAAGAAAAGGGAACATAGAGAAATGCAAAAGTGAGAGTGTGGTGTTATTTGCCCAGCATGTTGTGTCTCTGGAGATGTTCATTAAGACAATTCATCACAGTGTGAGGCGTCTCGGGAACAGCCTGGTGTGAATAGTATCAGCCAGTCTTATCCGCCTTGCATCCTAAAGCCATGGCATGTCAAACAGTCGGCAGCTAAAGTGTCTGAAGAAGAGTTCTGTGTGATCATCCGTCATATTTATTGTTGTCTGTCAAAAAACAATATAAAAAGTGTGAAATAGATTCAGAATAGTTTCTGGACATGTGTTCATCTCTGCCCTCGCTATATCATGTGTGGAGATACACAGGGCCTGACACTTGACACCTGTGTCCTTAGAGCTGTCCAATGGCGTAAATCTGAACAAATGTTTCAGCCCCCCTAAAAAAGGCAAAGCAAAGAACGAGTAGGTGGATAGTTGAGGCTCTCTCACTTGCTTATGGGTCGGCTGGACTGTCCTCACCCTTGGCAGTCTGTGCCCACTCTACTTGGAATATGGCTGCATCTAAGGCCCTCTTGTAAGGAGTTTTAATTTTAGATGTTTGTGATGCCGCAGGCTGGTCCTCCACGCATTAGATTTTCAGGTTCTACAACCTACACCTAGACTCCACTCGTGGTGACCAGGTGTTATCGTCTGAGAGCGATCCCATCTGACTGAGTCACTGAATGCATTTTATGCCAAAGCAATGGAAAAAATACACACAGTGCTGGATTTTAATTTACTAATAATAACCTCTAATTTCAAGTCTGTATATATTTTACATAAAGACATTTGATATGTTTCAAATTAGGTGTTTTTCTGTGAATATGCGGCGGGGTCTTCATGTACTCCTGGCTTTGAGTCGGAGTTGCTGGTGTTTAAAGTTCACAGAGATGACCTTCACCAAGGAAAAACACTAGGAAGAGGTAAGCTGTGTTCTCTTTAAATAAAACTTTAAATTAAATGAAGATTTGGAGTTCTTATCTAAAACTCTTTAATATTTGGGGAAATAATCCCTTATACAATTAAATATTTTAACTGTCATTTAACAACGGACTGTAACAATCAATTCAATGCCATACATGCACATCTACTAGAAGTGTAACTGAACACAGAAGTCATGGTTTGAGACGTACCTCGGATTTGAAGTCATGGTTTGATACGGGTTTCTACTGTTTTAGTCGCAGTCTGGAGACCTGTCATGCAGTACAAAGATGAAGGGTCTGGCTCAATTCTTGAGGCAGTCAAGGAGCTCATGTCACTGAGTATACTAAGAACTAAGAATATGTCTTACACCATTGGTTGTTGGCAGGGTTGGTGGAGACATTTGGGGTTGAGCCTCACTGCTGGATTCTCCTGTTGCTCAGTCATGAACTCTGTAATTTCATTAGTTTCCCTGGCGGCCTCAAGAGTTTACTGGTCACTTCATGTTGGCCATCTCACATATATATCTAATGTCTCTCCTGGAAGAGCTTCCTTTTGGCATCCCAATCAGAGCTACTTTTTCTGATCATCATGCTCATTGTTGTACCGGCTGGACTTTGACTAGTTACCAACTTCCTGTTTACTCTTGAGCATGTGTGTCTAGTGTGGATGAATGGTATTGTGACATGAGTTTTTGATTGTGTAATGTGGAGTGAGATCTTTCTGAAATGCATTGGAAACTCCAGTATGGACAAGAATTGTTTTCATTTTAAAATCCCATGTTAAAACAGAAACGCTTTATTGTGGACATTGCCTTGGAAGGTTTAACGGAGCCTGTTTGAATCACTGGACTCTTCAGGTGGTTGTGTTGTTTGACTTTACATCTCCCAAGAGAATTGTTGATGTCCAGATTTTATCTGTGTGTTCATTCTGTATAGATTTTGCTCTTGTCGAGGTTTTGTTGCGACCACAGCAGGAGACATATCTAAGGTTTCACTTAATTTCACAAGTAATTTTCTCTGCTGAGCGATTTCTCAGTGGCGTAAATTTCATCAGTTGTATGGTTTTTTTGGAGGCTGAAACAAATGTGTTTCCACATTGAAACAAAGCATTGGGTGAAGGATGCAATTTCTTATCGGTGCCTCTTGGCAGTTCTGATAGAAGAGCAACTTTGACTGAAATAACCACTCGTTACAACCGAGGTTTGCAGCAAAGCATTTGTGAAGCACAACACACACAACCTTGAGGTGGATGGGCTACAACAGTAGAACACCACACCGGGTGCCACTCATCTCCACTACAAATAGGAAAAAGAGGCACAATTTTCACAAGCTCATCAAAATTGGACAGTTGAAGACTGGAAAAATGTTGCTGGTCTGATGAGTGTCGATTTCTGTTGAGACATTCAGATGGTAGAGTCAGAATTTGGCGTAAACAAAATGAGAACTTGGATCCATCATGCCTTGCTACCACTGTGCAGGCTGGTGGTGGTGGTGTAATGGTGTGGGGATGTTTTCTTGGCACAGTTTAGGCCCTTTAGTGCCAACTGGGCATCGTTTAAATGCCACGGCCTTCCTGAGCATTGTTTCTGACCATGTCCATCCCTTTATGACCACCATGTGCCCATCCTCTGATGCTTCCAGCAGGATAATGCACCGTCACAAAGCTCGAATCATTTCAAATTGTTTTTTTGAATGTGACAATGAGTTCACTGCACTAAAATGCCCCATAGTCTCCAGATCTCAACCCAATAGAGCATCTTTGGGATGTGGTGGAATGGGAGCTTCATGTCCTGGATGTGCATCCCACAAATCTCCATCAACTGCAAGATGCTCCTATCAATATGGCCAACATTTCTAAAGAATGCTTTCAGCACTTTGTTGAATCAATGCCACGTAGAAACGTAAGGCAGTTCTGAAGGTGAAAGGGGGTCAAACACAGAATTAGTATGGTGTTCCTAATAATCCTGCATATGTGCAATATAATTAGTTATTTTATATTAACATAAAATGTTGAATGTCTGATTCAACTATGGCAAACTAAGTATGTGGGTCACTACCAAAACATTACTGTCACTACCGAAAATGTGCTGTCACTACCAAAACATGGAAAGTTTTGTCAAAAATAAAGTATATTGAATTATCAACTAAGACGTTATGATAGTGTTTGGTTTAATGCATATTCAACCTAATGAATCTTTAACTTTGAAATCAGTATGATAAACTTTATGCCTTTTACAAAGAAAGATTGGATTCAAAATACTACAATTCTCATAAATTACACTTAAAATGTTATTAAATTTGTCATTTTTATTGATTTAACCTGTAAACATTTTTTTTTAATAGAAACAAAACAAAATCTTAATAGGTCATTATAAGCATGCTTAATATATGATTTATTATTGTGTTTTGGTAGTGACAAATTTGGGGTGTATGAAAATATTCCAGCATTTTCTGAAAATACAATTTGAGAACTAGATGAGGGAAGTTTAGGATATAAACTTCAGTTGGCTTGAGAAAGCCTTGCCGGAAAGTTTAAATTAGTTGTAAAAGCTTCAAGCTTAAAAAGTTTAAACTTTAAAACATGTCGCTAACAAGATTTATTTGGAGATTACTGATGATTGAGTTGAACAGTGAGTGGTCTGAAATATCAAAGAATAACAATGATTATTAAATATAAATCTAAAATCAACAACATTTACATTGGTAATTGTAACACTGTTCCTGTCTGTCTGGGTCTTCTTTGTCACTTCCTGTCAGTCTTGCCTTTGTTCCACTTCCTGTCTCTCGGGTTATTGTTTCACTCCCTACACCTGTCTTGTAATCACTTCCTCGTTAGTCTCCCAGGTGTTGCTGTTTCCCCTTGTGTATATATCACTTGTGCATTTCCCTTGTGTTTGTCGGTTGTTGAATTGTTAATGAAGTTTATGTTGGTTGTGGATGTTTCCAGTTCTCCCACTGTGGTTCCAGTTCTTGCTTAGTTCAGTTTTGCACAAGTGTGCCTCTTTGTTTTGTTATTTAAAGTGTTTTGTTTTCAGTTTATTATTAAAAGTGCTGTTTGTTTGTATCCTGCCGCTCCTCGTCTCTGCCGCATCGCACCAACACCCCGTTCCGTAACAGAACAACCGACCAGGCTGGTCACCTACAACGGACCAGGGTTGGTCTCCCAAAAAAGGACTGTGTGGCAACATGGACTCTCTGGCAAAAGTCCTCCAACTGGCTGAGGAGAATCTGGACTTTAATGACTTCTCCACAGAATTCCGTATGTTTGCCACGTTCTCATCTTTAAGTGATGACATACTGAAGAAGCTGTTCTGGTTCGGAGCTAACCATCTCCAACTTCGAGACCTCCCTGACACTACCGGCATGTGCTGGCAGCAAGCAGTGCACGAGTGTCAGGTGAGTGTCTGGCTCCGAACCAGTCAGCAAAAGACTTCCACCGCTACGACCGGTCAGCAAGAGCCTGATCCAGAGATCCGCCAGCCAGAGCCTGATCCAGAGATCCGCCAGCCAGAGCCTGATCCAGAGATCCGCCAGCCAGAGCCTGATCCAGAGATCCGCCAGCCAGAGCCTGATCCAGAGATCCGCCAGCCAGAGCCTGATCCAGAGATCCGCCAGCCAGAGCCTGATCCAGAGATCCGCCAGCCAGAGCCTGATCCAGAGATCCGCCAGCCAGAGCCTGATCCAGAGATCCGCCAGCCAGAGCCAGATCCCGAGGAACTGTGGCCCGAGCCGCCAGAGCTGCCTGAACTGTGGCCCGAACCGCCAGAGCTGCCTGAACTGTGGCCCGAACCGCCAGAGCTGCCTTAACTGTGGCCCGAACCGCCAGAGCTGCCTGAACTGTGGCCCGAACCGCCAGAGCTGCCTGAACTGTGGCCCGAACCGCCAGAGCTGCCTGAACTGTGGCCCGAACCGCCAGAGCTGCCTGAACTGTGGCCCGAACCGCCAGAGCTGCCTGAACTGTGGCCCGAACCGCCAGAGCTGCCTGAACTGTGGCCCGAACCGCCAGAGCTGCCTGAACTGTGGCCCGAACCGCCAGAGCTGCCTGAACTGTGGCCCGAACCGCCAGAGCTGCCTGAACTGTGGCCCGAACCGCCAGAGCTGCCTGAACTGTGGCCCGACCCGCCGCTGGACTTCTGGGACATCCCAGAGCCGCCGCCGGTCTTCGCCGACGTCCCAGAGCCCGTTACCGGCCCGGAGGCGGCCGTCCCAGAGACTCTCGCCCTGCCGGCGCCACCCGTGCGCCTCGCCCTGCCGGCGCCCCCAGTGACTCTCGCCCTGCCGGCGCCCCCAGTGACTCTAGCCTTGCCCGATCTTGCCTGGCTCACCCCGCCGGCGCCGCCTGACCCGCCGGCCTTGCCCGAGCCCGCCTGGCTCACCCCGCGGGCGCCGCCTGACCCGCCGGCCTTGCCCGAGCCCGCCTGGCTCACCCCGCCGGCCTTGCCCGAGCCCGCCTGGCTCACCCCGCCGGCGCCGCCTGACCCGCCGGCCTTGCCCGAGCCCGCCTGGCTCATCCCACCTTTTCCTCCCCCTGGACTCTGTATTTTATTTTTATTTTTTCCCCATGTGTCAGGACTGTGTTTTGACTTATTTTTTCATTAGGACTGTTTTGAGTTATTTTCCTTGATGTCTTGAGGTCTGTTTATTTTTTGTTTATCTTTTTCACATAGTTTTTCCTTGGTTCTTGTTCTGTCTCCTTTGGGTTCCCTCGGGTTTCATGTCTTGTTCTGTCCCCCTCCTGGTCCCCCGCCCACCCTCCGCAGTTGTTACTTTGACGGCGCGAGGACGCGCCTACCGGAAGGGGGGCGTTATGTAACACTGTTCCTGTCTGTCTGGGTCTTCTTTGTCACTTCCTGTCAGTCTTGCCTTTGTTCCACTTCCTGTCTCTCGGGTTATTGTTTCACTCCCTACACCTGTCTTGTAATCACTTCCTCGTTAGTCTCCCAGGTGTTGCTGTTTCCCCTTGTGTATATATCACTTGTGCATTTCCCTTGTGTTTGTCGGTTGTTGAATTGTTAATGAAGTTTATGTTGGTTGTGGATGTTTCCAGTTCTCCCACTGTGGTTCCAGTTCTTGCTTAGTTCAGTTTTGCACAAGTGTGCCTCTTTGTTTTGTTATTTAAAGTGTTTTGTTTTCAGTTTATTATTAAAAGTGCTGTTTGTTTGTATCCTGCCGCTCCTCGTCTCTGCCGCATCGCACCAACACCCCGTTCCGTAACAGTAATAAACATGATTGAATTATTAATTGATTACAGAACTCTTAAAATACTCGGTTAATCCACAAGATGACATGTAGGGTACACGCATGGAGTTATTCATCATGAGGTATGCCATTATCAGGGGTTGTAACGAAATAGGAAAAGAATAATTATAATTATGCTTTTTGATTCCCAAAGTGTTGGAAAATTGCAATTATTTTACAAAATATTTACGGTTTAATTACATGCTTGGCTTTTAACGGTCAGTTTTCACTGACATAATACTTTTCACATAATACTTTTGTTTTATTTCTATTTTAAAGATGTAATTAAGCATTATTAATATAGGCTAACCACTTTCAAAACAGACTACAGTTACACTGCATGTATATGCAGCCTTTTATATATACTATATAGATGTGTGTGTATATATATATATAAAGCCTTTCTTCATGTGAAATAAAATAACTTAAATATTAGTATTGTAGGGAATTAAATCTTTGGTTCTAAATAATGTTCTGCAGCTTTAAATGTGAGTGTGAGGATAATCTCGCGAGAACAGCGCCCCGCGATTTAGATCGTAGGTGAGAACAAGCAGTGTTGCCATATTGGGCGGGTTCTCGCCCAATTGGGCTCCTTTTGGTCGTGTCCGACCGGAAAAAAATGCATTGGGCTGGTCGATAAAAATTGGGCTTGTTTTTGATGACAAACACGCCCAAATTTCCTATATAAATGCATATAAATTCCATTAAAACAAGCCTACAAATGCATGTAAATTACACTAACCCCCCTTCCTTCATGGGAAACAAAATAACTTAAATATTAGTATTTTTAAAATCATTCCTGCACAAGTACAATGAGGAGAGTAATGCAGTTTTTTCGAATCGCAAGCAGTTTTCAGTTTGAACATTACAGTCTGAGTTTTGTGGTTTTAGCTTTAAAGCTCTAGGAGGAGATACTGTTTAAATTTTGGCTCAGAAGAGGAATAATAATAATAATAATAATAATAATAATAATAATAATAATAATAAGTTTAGATACAATATCAGTAAGTTGGCTTTCTTAAGCCAACTTAACTAACAGCACAATTACTATAAATGTATACCTTGGATATTGTACAATTTGCATACGTGCAAAATTTGTGGGGGAAAAATAAAAAATGTCAAGATGTTTCCAACTCTGTTTTGTCACCAATTCTGTAGAATGGCCCATACAGGAACCGAGCAAAGAGTGTTCCCTTAACAAATAATAAAGCTGATATTATAGTCTATCAGCGGCTGCTGGATTCACCGGAATGTGACACTACAGAGAAGCTGGTGTTCTGTTTATAAAATTAAATATCAACTTGGTAACACTGATTCCCTGAATAATCACAAAGTTTAAGAACTGGTACTGACAACAGACCATCATCACACGTGGAGAGTGTTTCCATAGCATCACCTACTGACACAGCGTCTTGTTATCCATTTATTTGACACATGTGCCAAGATGCATTATTATTCTTTATTGTACCTTTTTCTGACAGTAATGTTTAATGCATGCGATGGAAGAAGAAGAACGCTCTTTCAGTCCACTGACCAGCGGTTTGATGTGAGCACGGATGGGACGGTAACACTCAAGAGACCAGTGACTCTTCATGAAGGACACAAGGTGTTTTCTGTGAACGCTTGGGACTCCAGTGGCAAGAAGCACACGGTATCTGTCAGAGTTGAGCGGGTCCACCATCATGAGGAGCATCACATGGACACGGTCATGAACATCTCCTCTCCACAGGTACAAACCAGTTCCTGCTGCCAATACAGTGCAAGCCTGACCAGGGGCATATTCTTGGTACCTCTTTAACTTGCTTAGCTGGATTAGATTGTTGACAATTTCGCATGATCTTGGATTGTTCGGTTCTTCGACGCTCATCCGGTACTTGTTGTCATAGTAACAGATCCGTTGAACTGGACCTGCTCAGAGCAGCTTACTACTTGTTGGCAGGATCACGTGATCATTAGATCACGGCTTTATAAGCAGAGGTGAAATGGGAAGTTTGTCGCAGCCATGCCCTGTCCGTTTTTACGAGAGAAAACTGTTGCTGAAGGTGCAATATAATATATTTAAAATAATAATAATAATTATTTATATATATATATATATCAACTACAGTTTTTCACGTGAGGGTATAATGTATCTAGTTAATTTAGATACAATTAGTCGTAGTCGGGTGTTAACTACAGCTCAAACTGTGTGTATTGCCTTGCGCTTCTTTCCGAGAGGCACGTTCATTTACACTGTTGGGATGCGGAGAACATTGTGAAAGTGCTGTGTGTTGTGCCATTCGCAAAGTTTACCAGCACTCAAGCAGTCATTTTTGAAAAGAGGGAACTTTGCACACAGTTTAGTTTACAGTTTATTTTATTTATTTTAAAAATCCAGTTGATCATCTCTTGCCTGTGGAATTAAATAAGTAAATCATGCAAGGTCATCAATAGTACAGTGTGTTTATTAGTGTATTTTATTAACTTTGTCCTTAAGTCCCTAAGTTAACTAAGTCCGTTTTGAAGCAATTCAATCTCAAGTCTGACTTTTTGCTTTATTAGTTTTTGCAATTCTATTTCATTAATTAACTTTTTTTGCAGCACAGCGCAAGTAGCAAAGATACTATTTTGTAGAATATGTTTGCATTTTACTTTTACTTGTTGCCAAGTTCTAGTGGGTCCTGTAGTGGCTCTAATATAAAAGAGGATTATGAAATACAGTACAATTAATATAAGACAATATAATTACACACACGATCACTAGGCTTCTCACAAATTCAATTTGTCAGCAACTTTTTGACAGTCCTCTCTCCTGGCTTTTGCAGCTTTAAAGTGTTGCCTTGTGTTTTAATTAAACACTGAAATTCAGTGCCGCGCCGCCGAGAAATACTGCGCGCTCTTTCAGCATGCTCGCTGACCAATCAAAATGTTGCTGATCAGTGTTTCTACTATCGATACATATCCCCTTTTAAACCAGCACATGAACGCGCAATGATCTCAGATAACTCAATCCAGCTATACTAATCGTCAAGAACAGGTGCATTCGAAGAACCGAATAATCCAACTCATAGTTAGCGCGATTATCTCATCCCGGATGTGTCAACTGATCTTGGATATAGTTAGCGACGTACGAAGAATATGCCCCTGTTTGCTTTTGTTTCCATTGCTGCCTTGTTTGTTGCTTAAGGATTCATTACACCTGTTCCTCATTATCCCCTTGTAATCTTGTGTTTATAAGATTGTGACTGTATATGACTCTTATTTTCATTAAATCTTACACTGCATTTGAATCCAGATCTCCTTCATTTCTAAGTTCCACCCCGGATACCCTAGCAACCACCTCAGATACCCTAGCAACACCCTAGAAACCACCCAAGATACCCTAGCAACCGCCTAGCACCACCCTAGCAACCACCCAGGATACCCTAGCAACACCCTAGCAACCACCTCGGATACCCTAGCAACAACTCTGGTTACCCTAGCAACACCATAGCAACCACGCAGGATACCCTAGCAACCACTTTGGTTACCCTAGCAACCACTAAGCAACACCCTAGCAACCACCCAGGATACCCTAGCAACCACCCAAAATACCCTAGCAACTGCCTAGCAACCACCCAAAATACCCTAGTAATCGCCTAGCAACACCATAGCAACCACCTAGCAACCACTCTGGTTACCCTTGCAACCGTCTAGCAACACCCTAGCAACCACCCAAGATACCATAGCAACCACTCTGGTTACCTTAGCAACACCCTAACAACCACCCAGGATACCCTAGCAACCACCCCCGGGTACCCTAGCAACACCCTAGCAACCACACAGAACACCTTAGCAACCTATTAATTTCTGGTTTCGTAACGTACTTCGTAGTTAATGTTAAATTGTGCTACCAACATGCAAAAATAAAGTTTTTTGGTCCAACGTTCTCAGCCAACTTCTAAAGTTTGTCTCGACAAACTTTATCCTCTCTAGTTTTTAAGTGTTATTTCTCCTCAAAATAAAATAGATATGTAAATTACTCCCCTCTCGTTCCAAACTTGTGACTTTTCCAAACTTTTCATTAATCTTCGAAACACAAATGAAGATATTTTTAATTCTATCTGAGAGATTTCTGTTCCACCATTGACAGTCTATGCAACCACCACTTTATCACTTCAAAAAGAGATCATTAAACTAATCCAGATGAATTGAACGGTTTGGTTAAAGTTTTATCAAGAGGCTTTATTTGACTTCACTTTATTTGATGAAGAGATTTAATTTGCTGACCAGCTGGTCTATATCTCCACAAATCACAGGACTGATTGACTACAGAAATAGTTATGAATGTAATTTTAAAGTTTGTTGGTGGCTCATCTGAAGGACATCCCTGGACTCTTGCTGGACGCCTGCCGTTGGCTTATTGGGTAAACTGGTCTGTGGATGATGTGGTCAACACGGCACTTCACTCCATCCTGCAGCATCTTGATAGACCTGGAACGTATATAAGGATTGTATTTCACATCCAGGCCATAAGTGATCCTTGTACTAAAATAGTCCCAAACAGGAAGTGGTAGCAGACAGAACGTGAAAGTGGGCTCTCTCTGGTGGTGTGGCGAGGCATGACGTTACACTGTTATTCACATGTCAGGTTGTGTGGAAGGGGATGAATGAGGACCCAATGGTGCAATGAGAATGGGGATTTGTTAAATACAAAATGGAAACAAAACTGAACAAAAACCACCCCGAGGGGGAAAACAAGACTAGAAGATCGACTTGACTTGACTTGACTTGAGACTAGACTAGACTAGAGACAGGACTAGGAACAGAACAGCAAGAACACTACCTTAAAACGACGAGAAACCAGCACAAGACAGTAGACACTGTGTGATTAAGTACACATGGGATGATCGTTAATGACTAAGACACAGCTGGGAACAAATCAAACTAATGACAATGAAACAAGACGGACGGGGTAACAGACAGGACATGAACATGCAGCCAATAACACAAAAGACGACGCGCAGCTGGTGACAACCAAACTGCGCATGACAAAACACAAGAAAGCACGCAGTCGATGGAACGCGAACCGCGTGCCAAACATAAACTCACATGACATAGAGCTCGCAAGAACGAGTGTAAACACCTGTTCTCATGAGCTCACGACAAGGACGAACACACGAGTTATGAATGCCCGAATCCCGATCCAAAACCGAAACTGAAACTAGACAAGACCAGTCTCGGGATCAGACATCATAACCCGCACATGAGACGTTACACAGACAAGCACGCGCAGCTCGAATCCTCGAAGCCGTGCGCACACACATCAAACACAAGACATTACAGTAGTGTCAGAGCTCCGCCACAACAACATAGATTACTAGACCGAATGTGGCAGAACCCTGACATCACATTGCTTGCATTAGTATATGAAATACCTATATATTTTGGCTATTTTGTATATTGTGTATTTTTAATATATGTAATTAATTTTATTCACTTATTTTTTTTATTATCTGCACCTTGTCTCCGTCTTTCTGTCTGTTAACTTGCTTTCTGTCACCAAGACAAATTCCTTTTGTGTGTGTGAACATACTTGGCAATAAAGTTCCTTCTGATTCTGAATATGCAATAATTATCCTATAATTTGATGTTTTTTGTGCAGTTTAATTGTAAATAAAAATGTTTTGTTGCTCAGTGTCTTTAACTAACTTTTTCAGATGGAATCTCAATCTGATGATCTGGTTCTGATGTTTCCAAAGTCTTCGATGGGTTTAAAGAGAGCAAAGAGAGGTTGGGTTATTCCTCCAATCCTTGTATCTGAGGAGAGCAGAGGTCCTTTCCCACAGGATCTGGTCACAGTGAGTGAAAGTCATGAAGGGAATGTTGAAAAATGGATGGATGAGAAAGAGATTTGTCTATTATTGACATCTTATGAACATATTCTGTTATTGTATCTTAATTCTTTTTGTGTTTAGATAAACTCGGACCTTTCTAAAGATTTTCAAGTGGAGTACAGGATCTCAGGTGAAGGGGTCGATCTGGAACCGAAGGGGACTTTTAGTGTAGACAAATTAACAGGGATTCTGAGTGTGACTCGGGCCCTCGACAGAGAAAATAAAGATTCATATAGAGTATGTTAGAGAATGTTTTTTGGTTGTTTTTTAATGACATTTAAATTAAATTGTTCTAAGTGGATTTCAGTGATTGATTTTCTACTCATTACTATTTCTTTGAAAGCTGTCATCAGTTAATCAGATAAAAAGGCCTTGAATTTTACTGGCTTTACAAACTTTGCTTTTCATGTTAGCAGAGACCATTCAATTATTATTTTTTTTTATATTTTTTTTATTTGTATATCTACTAAAACTGAAGTCATTTTTCTTTAGGACTTTCTTAACATGCCTGTATTTCTTCTCCTGTCTTTAGCTTATGGCTCATGCTTCTGCAATTGGTGCACCTGTAGAAGAAACCCCAATGGAAATTATTATAAAAGTGCTGGACCAAAATGATAATTATCCTATATTTACACAAAATCCATTCAATGGAAATGTTCCTGAAGCTTCTGAAATAGGTAAGTGTGTGGTGCAGTTTCTCAATGAAATGGATTTTAGCAAGTGTTTTTTTTAAAGCCTCTTCATCTCGAACATCTAATCAGTGTTTCTTCTCTCACTGAAGGTCATGAGTTTATGACAGTCACAGCAACTGATGCTGATGATCCAACTATGAACAATGGTGTTGTCAGATACTCAATTATCAAACAAGATCCAGAATTACCTATTAAAAACATGTTTGCAATCAGCCATAATACCGGAAGCATTCGTGTGAATTCTTTAGGCTTGGATAAAGAGGTGAGAAATTATGAATATATCTCACAGTGATGAAGATTGATTTAATGTAAAGAAACTCACCTGAAAACATCTTCTCTTTCAGAACTGGTCCAAATATACTTTGTTGGTTGTGGCTGCTGATATGGATGGAGCAGGTCGTCCAGTCACTGGCACAGCTGTTATTACTGTGACTGACAGCAATGATAACGCACCTCAGTTTGAGCAAACCACCGTAATATATTATAATGCTCTGAATATATAGATGTACAAGTGTTTCGACTTTATTAATGCTTATGTCCTCCATTCATCTGTTTGTTTTAGCACACTGTATCTGTCCCAGAGAATAAAGTAGGGGCTGTTGTGGCCACACTTACAGTAACTGATGAAGATGAACCTGAATCTTCTGCCTGGTCAACCAAATATCGGATTATTGGCGGAGACAAGGGTGGGTTTTTCAACATCAGCACTGGACCCAGTCGGCTAGAGGGAATCATCACCACTGTAAAGGTACTGTGTGTTACTCGTGTGTTTGTTCTGGTAATTGGTTGTGATGATGAACTTTTAGTAAAAGACACTTTCTTTTCCATTCAGCCCCTGGACTTTGAGAAGAACAAGAAATACATTCTGTCTGTGATTGTTGAGAACGATGATCCATTTGTCGGTTCTTTGGCCACTTCCACTGCCACAGTCACAGTGAATGTATTAGATGTGAATGAGCCTCCAGAGTTTAATCCAAAGGAGAAGGAGATTCACAAACTTGAAGATTCACCACTTGGAGACTTAGTTTCTTATACAGCCATTGATCCAGACACTGCAAAATCACAGAAGATAACGTAAGAAATATTGCAAATTATATTTGTCACCTCTGAGATCAAACCATCAATGCTGATACAATAATGATATAATGCTGAACATTATGTGTCTGGTTCCTCACAGGTACAGGATTCTCACTGATCCTGACGGCTGGCTGAGTGTAACTCCAGACTCTGGAATGATTCAAGTCAAGAAAGCTATGGATCGAGAATCTCCCAGTGTCATCGATGGCAAATACAGAGCTGTCATTTTGGCCGTGGATAATGATGGTAATTTGTGTTTGTTTAAGAGAAGAGTTCTTGTTGGCATGTTGTTTCTCTAACGTCTGTGCTTGTGTGCAGCTGACGCTCCAGCAACTGGCACTGGAACCCTGATAATTGTGTTGGAGGATGTAAATGACAACGCTCCTGTCATCAATGAAAGGGAAATAAAATTGTGCAATCGTGGTGCAGCTCAAGTGCTTCTCTCTATAACGGACAAAGATGCTCCTCCTTTTGCTGGTCCCTTTAGTGTGGAAACCCAAGGAGAAACCAGTAAAAACTGGACCATCTCGATGAATGACACATGTGAGCAATTACTAATGTTTTAATTTAATTTTAATGTTTAAATTAATTATTATTTTATTCGTTAAACATTGAAACATCTGGCTGGCTTGCTATTCTTATCTAACTATTATAATTTGTCCATTTTAGTTACCGATATCATTCTGAAATCGAAGTTTGCATTGGAACACGGCGTCTACAACATAATCCTGAGAGTTTTTGATAATCAGAAACTGTCTCAGGAAAACACAGTTAAAGCAACTGTGTGTGACTGTGAAGAAGAAGCAGATCAATGTTCTGACTGTGCCAACAATCATTGCCAAGCATTCTCTCTCATATTGTATTTGTCTTTTACATACATCTTCATAATAAATTAATAATTTAGTCATAGTTAATCATTATTTTTGTTGATATTTTCTGAAAATTATTTTATGTTTATTATATCTGTCATTTAAATATTACTGTAATCATTGTTATCTAAAGGATAATGTACAGCCAGATGGTTTATATTGTTTTTAAATTGGTTTTTGTACTATTTTCAAAACGTTTTTAGTAATTTAGAATTTCAAAACAGATTCAAAATCACAACATGACTCTTTTACTCTTTCAATAAGTTTAAACATTGTTTACCTGTCTTATAAAGTAATTCAATACTTTCTAATTTGTATCAATTAATCTGAATACATTGGACTATCATACAATCCAACAGATCTTAATGTTCAATCAGTGAATCATCTATACTAAAAATACAGATTTTACATTTATAAAACAGAACAAAGACGAGAAACTACAGAAAACGGTCTTTTAATGAAGAAACTTAATATCTTTGTAATAAATTGCTCAGGGGATAATGGCTCCATTACCTCCCTCCACTTCGGTCTCCAAGGCCGTGAGTATGTGGCCCCCAACAAATTTTCTTGAGAGGAGTTGACAACTTGCAGGTTGGAGCGGGTTTGAGGGTGCTCAGAAGAATAATTGGGGAGTTTAGGGTGCTCAGGAGCGGTATCAGGGAGTTTAGTGTGCTCTGGAGCAGTTTCAGGGAGTTTAGTGTGCTCTGGAGCAGTTTTAGGGAGTTTAGTGTGCTCTGGAGCAGTTTCAGGGAGTTTAGTGTTCTCTGGAGCAGTTTCAGGGAGTTTAGTGTGCTCTGGAGCAGTTTCAGGGAGTTTAGTGTGCTCTGGAGCAGTTTCAGGGAGTTTAGTGTGCTCTGGAGCAGTTTCAGGGAGTTTAGTGTGCTCTGGAGCAGTTTCAGGGAGTTTAGTGTGCTCTGGAGCAGTTTTAGGGAGTTTAGTGTGCTCTGGAGCAGTTTCAGGGAGTTTAGTGTGCTCTGGAGCAGTTTTAGGGAGTTTAGTGTGCTCTGGAGCAGTTTCAGGGAGTTTAGTGTGCTCTGGAGCAGTTTTAGGGAGTTTAGTGTGCTCTGGAGCAGTTTCAGGGAGTTTAGTGTGCTCTGCAGCAGTTTCAGGGAGTTTAGTGTGCTCTGGAGCAGTTTTAGGGAGTTTAGTGTGCTCTGGAGCAGTTTCAGGGAGTTTAGTGTGCTCTGGAGCAGTTTCAGGGAGTTTAGTGTGCTCTGGAGCAGTTTCAGGGAGTTTAGTGTGCTCTGGAGCAGTTTCAGGGAGTTTAGGGTGCTCTGGAGCAGTTTCAGGGAGTTTAGGGTGCTCTGGAGCAGTTTCAGGGAGTTTAGGGTGCTCTGGAGCAGTTTCAGGGAGTTTAGGGTGCTCTGGAGCAGTTTCAGGGAGTTTAGGGTGCTCTGGAGCAGTTTCAGGGAGTTTAGGGTGCTCTGGAGCAGTTTCAGGGAGTTTAGTGTGCTCTGGAGCAGTTTCAGGGAGTTTAGGGTGCTCAGGAGTGGGATCAGGGACTTGAGAGCGCTCATGAGCGGTATCGGGGACTTGAGGGGGCCCAGGATCCGGACCTGAGAGTGCTCAGGGGCAGTATCGGGGACTTGGAGTTTAGGGTGCTCTGGAGCAGTTTCAGGGAGTTTATTTTGATCAGGAGTGGGATCAGGGACTTGAGGGTGCCCAGGATCGGGATTTGAGAGTGCTTATGAGTGGTATCGGGGACTTGAGGGTGCTTAGGAGCAGTATCGGGGACTAGAGGGTGCTCATGAGCGGTATTGGGGAGTTTAGGGTGCTCATGAGTGGTATCAAGGACTTGAGGGTGCCCAGGATCCAAACTTGAGAGTGCTCAGGGGCAGTATCGAGGACTTGAGGGTGCTTAGGAGCGGTATCAGGGATTTTAGAGTGCTTATGAGTGGTATCGAGGACTTGAGGGTGCTTAGGAGCGGTATCAGGGACTTTAGAGTGCTTATGAGTGGTATCGGGGACTTGAGGGTGCCCAGGATCCAGACTTGAGGGTGCTTAGGAGCGGTATCGGGGACTTGAGAGTGCCCAGGATTGGGACTTTCGCGTGACCTGGGGAACATGTTTTTTTTTTGCCAGGTTAGTTTTCTTGCACTGAATAAGAGCAGCAGATATGAAGTTCAGATAACAATCCCTTCACCCTTTGACGTGTACATCACACCGGTGTTCATTCGTGTCACGTGATCAACCACTAAATTCACGTGTTTTCACGCAATATCTGGCATTGATCCAGAAAAAGACGCGCTCAGATCTTGTCATTTATCACAACAATTCAGTGTTTTCAACCACATAAGGTTTCTTTTAGGTTTCAAACATTTAAATACTCATAAGGACTGGCAAAACCATATATTTTATGGTATAATACCAATTTATACTTTGAAAAATACACATGGATGTCTATAAAAGAGGAAATACCAATCCATTAAATGATAAACTGACATGGTGTTTTATTCATATCAGATACACATTGTATTGGTAACTATAAACTTCACTCTGATCTTCTCCCACTTCGCTGGCCACTTACTATCACGTATTTCAGGAGAAGTCACTGAATTGACGTGTTGTAAATCAGACAGATTCTCTGAACTGCGGCGCAAACTAACACAGCGGCACCCGTCGCGCTTCACAGATCAACAAACATGATCATTATAAAAATTAAGCGACAAAACACATTCACTTCCACATTTCTGAGAATCTGATTATCAGGTAGTTGATAACAGAGCCAACAAGTTGGTGACTGTTTTGGATAAAAAAGAAAAAACTAAATAAATGTGATACATCTATCTCATACAGGCTTTTTGTGACTGCGGTATGTCACGTGACAAGCATGACGCTTCGCCATGGAAACAATAAGCCGAAAGTTACAAAATGGGAGGGGGGGGGGAGCGAAATGTCTACTTCTTCCTAGGGGGGGCGTGACAGAAAATAATTGAGAAGCACTGTTTTAGAGGAAGGACTGCTGCACCACTATTTGACTTCATTTTCCCCCATGCTGATCTATTTTGTATCAACCCACAGAACACATAAAACAAAACTGTGGTCGATCATCTGATGTGATGATTAGCCAATCTTTTCCTGTCTAGTTATTTTATAGATTCAGTAATGTTTTCACAAACCAAGTGGTAAAACTCTTTTAAGGCTACTCATCTCACAACAGAACATCTAAATGCACGTTTTCAAACATTTCACATTGAGAACATCTATTCTAGCATAAACCCTCATGGCTGTGTTGTTCCTTCATAACACACTTGCTTACAAACTGGAAAGATACATTTATAAACATAATAATTTAGTGTCACAGTCAGTGTGAGTAGAACTGTGGCTTGAATTAAGGTAACATCTTTAATCAAGCAACAAGGTTGAAACATGCATCTTGTGTTATTTTTTCCGTTGCATGTTTTTTTGCTTTTCAAAAGTTAAATTTTTATTCAGTATACATAATCTTGATTTAATTTTTTTCTCGATTTCAAAAAAGATGTTTTAGAAATATATGTTTCAAAATATCTTATAAATGTATACACTATTTTCTTTTTAGAGAAGTGAACTTTATTCAAAAAGTTAATCATTATTGAAATGAATCATTTTCCTGTTTATCTCTGTAAAGCTGCTTTGAAACATCTAGAAATATATAACAAAAATGTAATGTGATTTGACTGGACTTTTTGTTAAAAGTACTAAATTGGAAGATCATATTGTTGTGATCTGGTGATCAGAAATGGGGAAAATATACATCAGAAACCTGCTTGCTCATGAAAAATGTGTCCATAGAAAATCTGCACCTGTAACACATTCATTAGTGTGTTTAAGACTGTAGAGCGTCTGTGTGGCGTCATGAACACCAGCTGGAGAGACTTTGATAGCCACCAGATGGCACTCAATCCAGACTATTGTCATTCCCTCAAGGACTACATATCCCATAATCCACTGCCCGGACTCATGCCTGATTGCTTACAGCTATGTCTCATGAGCTTTTTTAATTCTGTCCATGTAAACCCAGTTAACTCAGTCAATCATGGCTAAGTCTGGCTTGTTGTTTCTACTGGTTTTTCTGAGTGCTTTCCTGGTTTTTACTTGATTATGGTTTTCACTCATTCATGTTTTTTGGATTTCTGGTGTTTGTTTTGGACTGCTTTCCTGTGTATTGACCTGTTTTTGATTGTGTCTGTGGATTGTCCCAATAAATCCTCTACCTCACGTTACTGTAAAGTAACTGAACTGTGTCTTTTGAAAGAATATTTAATGACAGCCTCAATCAAGGGCGTAATTTTTGGTTTGAACATATTTAGGCAAATACAAACACGCTAATGACACACAGGTGGAAATAATCAATCCTCCATGAATCCAGGTTCAATTTGAAGGCAGCCAGTATAGAATGATATCTTGATAGCTGACGGTTAACTGGAAAAGTCTGGCCTGGCTTATCAGAAACCAGGAAATAACCATGCATGTAGTGAAGTGTACGTTTCTTTATTGTTTCTCACATATTCAAAAGAACAAGTTAATGGAAAAGAATCAGATTTCCAGGCGCTGCCTGATTGTCCAAACATGTTCCGCTTGTCAAAGTAGTTCTGCTGCTTCAATATGTCTTAATTCATAATATCATATAATGATACATTATTTGTTGAAGTATTATGAGGATTTTAAATCTATGAAGGAATTATCTCAAGGATACAGAGAATCACTTGACCATCAGAGATGTGGAGCGCAATAAACATGTACAGTGCACATTTTCTAAACTTGTCTTTATTACATGGGGTTTCCATACTTGGAACTTTTTTGGACCGCCCAAATGACCGTAATTAAACTCATTTTGACTATGATAATAATTTAAAATGTTTATTATGAGGGAAAATATAATTGTCAGGCAGCCAACGGTAATTATAATCAACCATTGAATTATAAATGTGTGTGTAAATATGAACGTGTGTTTACATATAATTTCTTATTTTTTTCAACGTATGCTTTGTTTAAAAGCTGAAAAAGTCTGTTTCAAGGCGAGACTGGAATAAAATTCAACCTCTCTCAAACTCCTCCGTTGGGTTGATGTCTCAATCTTTCACTCCATCAGCACAAGGAGCAATGCAGGGTAAGAAAGCTGTCGATTTCATCAAAACTCTTATGAAACACTGTTATGTCTACACTAATCCGGACATATTTGAAATCTCTTCCTGCACAGCTGTAAAATGTATTAAAAGCTCAGTGAGATGATACTGAGAGAACAGAAATAATTCTTCTGCCACAATGATTTTATGACGCAAATATCTCCTCAGGTTCTGATGTGCTCAAGTCTCACTCAATCTCCATTCTCTGAACGGTCTGAAGTGCAATCGCCCTCATGTTTTACTTTTTTTTTTCTTTTTTTTGAATGATCTAAAAAAAAATTCTAATACAAGTATTGGTAATCTTTATTGGCAAGAAACAGAAATTAAAATATGGACTTTGCTTCATCCTGGAATGTGCTATCGGCTATCTACTCATAGCCAAGATTGTGAACCATAAATGAATGGAGCAGAGAGTCGAATCCCTCCCTTCATTATTTTCAGTGTCACATAGACTTTTAAAACACTCACACTTGCTTGGTTTAGCTGTGTTTTTCTTTTATTAAATGACCCCATGTAATTCATCAGACAGTTAAATTATTATAAAGTTATTTTTATAAAAAAAATCAAATTTGTATAATGAATTGTTATATTAAGTATTCTTCTTTCAGGCCCATCAGCCACTTCCACTTGACACTCAGTTGCAAATAAGCTAAATCAGTTCAAGGCAGGTGTTCCAGAATCCATCTGGCCTCCACAGTTTCACCGCAGAGAAACCTCATAAATCTAATTTTGAAACAACTGTATCTGAGCGATCGGTTTAGTGTTTAAATTCCTCTTTTCAACCATCTGTTTGACAACAGCAGTTCCTCATGCTGCTTTAATATAGATAGTCATCCTTTGCACAAAACGGGGAAAAAAGGGGACGTCTTCTAGTTGGAGATTTTGAAATACTGGAAGCAGATCACTAACTCTATCACTTACACTATTTCAGTGCTTCTCAATTATTTTCTGTCACGCCCCCCCTAGGAAGAGGTAAACATTTCGCGCGCCCCCCCTCCCCCATTTTTGAACTTTCGCCTTGCTGTTTCCATTTCGCCTTGCTATGTCCATGCGTGTCACGTGACATACTGCAATCACAAAAAGCGCTGTATAATAGACTTTTTTTATTCAAAATAGTCACCAACTTCTTGGCTCAACTTTTTGAAACCTAAAAGAAACCTTATGTAGTTGAAAACACTGAATTGTTGTGATAAATTGTTGTGTCTTTTTTTGGATCAGTGCCAGATATCGCGTGAAAACAAGTGTGAATTTAGTGGTTGATCACGTGACACATATGAACACCGGTGTGATCGTACATGTCAAAGGATGAGGAGACGGTTATCTGAACTTCATATATGCTGCTCCTGTTCAGTGCAAGAAAATCGCTCTGGCATCACTCCGTGCCCCCCCTGGGGGTCGCGCCCCACTATTTGAGAACCACTGCACTATTTGGTACAGATCACTAACTTAAACTTAAAATTAAGTTTCAGCTTGGTTACTGATTCCCTGACCAATCAGAAAGTTGAAGTATTGGTACTGACAAAATACCATCATCACACCTGGAGAGTGTTTCAATAGCATCACCTACTGACACGGTGTCTTATTTCCCCACTCAGGGAACCAGGTTTATATAAGTGACAAGATGCTTTAATGTAACTATTGAATCCCTTTTTCTGACAGTAATGTTTAATGCATGCGATGGAAGAAGAAGAACGCTCTTTCAGTCCACTGACCAGCGGTTTGATGTGAGCACGGATGGGACGGTAACACTCAAGAGACCAGTGACTCTTCATGAAGGACACAAGGTGTTTTCTGTGAATGCTTGGGACTCCAGTGGCAAGAAGCACACGGTATCTGTCAGAGTTGAGCGGGTCCACCATCATGAGGAGCATCACATGGACACGGTCATGAACATCTCCTCTCCACAGGTACAAACCAGTTCCTGCTGCCAATACAGTGCAAGCCTGACCTCTATTGGACATCTCAGTTTTTATGTGTGGTACGTTACTATGGTACTATAAATGGACACATTCAATTATTAATATCTCTACATGTTTAAGGCTAATTATTGGAGGCTTGTGTTAAATTTATAACATTTTCAATCCCTACTGATAAATGTAATTTTTGTACGCCTCTCTGATTGCTCTCAAACACAAAATAGCCTGCCGATATGTATCATTCATACAAGGCTAAAGCCTAAAACCGATGATTACCTAAACATTTACATTGTTTTATGTTCAACTCCATTTATTATGTCATTGAATGATGTACAGCCAGCCTGGTTTATTGAAAAGGAACCAGAAAATGTACCCCTCCCCATATATTAATACTTTTTATAGACCGAATTTTATTTGATTTATAAAAAATAAAATAAAAAAAACCTTGTCCACAACAGATGAACTTAAGAATCATGGATTCTTAAACAGTAGGTCATGGACTATATTTCAGCCAAGTTTGATGGATGTACTCGAGATGTGAATTAAATGTGAATTTGAGGGTCACTTAGGCCCTTCTTAAGACCCCTTATCCACAGTTGCGGAACTTAAGAAAGACTGATTCTGAGTTTCATCCCCAAACCCAACATTTTGAAAGAGGTTTGGTGGATGTACTCATGATGTGAATTAAATCTACTATTTCGGCACTTTGGCCCTTTCTTAAGCCCCCTTGTCCACAACTGATGAACTTAAGAATCATGGATTCTTAAACAGTTGGTCATATACTACATTTCAGCCAAGTTTGATGGATGTACTCAAGATGTGAATTAAATGTGATTTTTGGGGTCACTTAGGCCCTTCTTAAGCCCCTAAGTCCACAATTGGTGAACTTAAGAAATCACATTTTGTCAATAGACCTAATGTCAGAACATTTTGGCAAAGGTTTGGTGGATGTACATGGAGGTGTGAAACAAATCAAATCTTTTGGCTACTTTGGGTGGCGCCGACTACTTGTTATGCACATTTCCAGAACTTAAGAAAGGCCTTTTCAGGGTCCTGGGGTAGTGTCCTATCCATTCCAGGGGTCAAACCTTTCGTACTCGAGGTGTGAAACAAATGTCTCTGGGTTCCTAGACTATGATTATAAGGAAGGAGAGGTAAGTTGCCACACACACTTACTTTAACAGTCACTGAAAGAGGGTAATGACTTCCCTTTATATGTTGTAGATAGTACCTTGGAGAACTGGAGGAAGGATGGGACCTGAGACTGAGACTTCCAGCATAGTTTATCTTCTGCTGATCCACAAGGTCAAGACAGGATAATAGATTTTGGTGAAGGGCACATTCCTTTCCACTCACGTTCAATGGTTCTACTAAATACACTTACTGCTTTTAACAGTAAAACCGTAGTTTTTCTTGGCCACCCTTCTCCGACAGGTTTCTCACAAGTACATGTTCATCTTGCTGCAGGGCAAAGCTCCATTCCCTTCAGTTGAAATTATCTTTCTCCTTGCAGCCGCCTTTTTCATGTTATTTGCCAGTAACTCTGCAACTTTTAGAAGGAACCTCAGTCGACTCATGCACCACAGAGTTATAGGCATGAACAATTTTAATATGGTCTTCACAGTTTGACTCATCTGTCTCCTACATCTCCCCAACTGTCTCTTACTGAACCTTTCTGTATCTTGGGGATGATTTTTGAACGGGATGTTTTCAAAATCGCTCCCTTGGTTGCAATGGATTTTTGATGGGAAGCGAAAGCATATAACAAGGTCTTCAAATATTTTCCGTGCGGCTGACTTCCCCAACTTACTTCTGGTGGCATTCAACTGGGCAAACTTTGACAAAGCTCTACTCTACCTTCACTTGGAGAAGATTAAAGTGAGAGCAGTCAATTGAGATAATCTGAAATAGAAATAGTCTCTTGTCTTCTCTCCTCTGCTGGCACAAGTCTTTCTCATGGCGTGTTTTTGCCCAGTTGAAAAATTACAGACAGTTTTACAGTAATTAACATTATTTATAGCCGTGTATGTACTCGGTTTGGTTTCTTTCAAATGGTACACTGTATAATAGCTTAGTTTGTGTTTCTCTTGGACTTCTCCTGGCAATGCTCCTACCTGTGTTTGGAATAAGGATTCTTTAATTATTTTAAATTCAAAACAATTACTGTAAAGGCATGAAATTGACCATAATTCCTTTGTTAACCACTTTTAAAGCAGTGTGTTAGCATTTGAAAAATGTGTTGCACATTTCAACTGGTGGAGTATGAATGACCAAAAAATGAATAAGTTTTCGGAAGATTTAATGCATTTTGTGTGTTAGCAATGGAAAAATGATTCACTGTTTGGTGAGTTTACATAGACTTCTGTTTTTCAGTCTATGTGAAAGATTTCAACAATTTGCCTTCAGTTTCGACCAGTTGAAAGAAAAATGTAAGCACACTATTCAAAGTGTGTGTGTGTGTGTGTGTGTGTGTGTGTGTGTCTGTAATAATAATAAGCTCAGTTTAACACCTATAGACAGTCTGCATAATTATGTAATGTCTGTGTGTGTCTGAATGAAGCATTTATATACAGCTTTGTAATATTGTACACCTAAAGCACTAAAGTATAGTGATATCAGGAGTCTTTCCCCTCCACCAGTGTGCAGAATCCACTTGTAAAACAACGGTTGCAGTCACAGTTCACCAGAAGTTTCATGGGATTTGTAATGACCACAGAGAGTCAGGATCTCAGTTTAATGTCTCATCCAAAGGACGGTGGTTTTAAGAGCATCAGGACACACATAAGTGTGTGAGACATAATTTGCAATTTGTAAACACAGTGCAGGATCGAACACAAGAGATAAGCATGAGGTTTTGATATGATAACACCCTCTGTCTGCCTCACTATCACCTCTTTGCATGTGACCCATCAGATCAGCATGAGGTTTAGCTGGCCAGCTGTGTTTCAAGAGTGATGAGTTTGTTTCATAGAACGAAGAGAAAATGCACAATTATGTATGTCAAGACACTGCTATCATTCTGTTTTGAATGCATTTTAAAATTTTGGAAAATGCTGCAAATACATTGTGTTTTTCAGTTGGTGGAGAATGAATGACAGTTCATGGATTTTGAAAGATGCTTTTTTTCACTGTTTAGTTCTCACAGATTCTGTGAGAAAAGTTTTGACAGTGGCTTCAGTTTTAACCAACGCATGTTAACAGCCTTTCGAAAAAAGGTGAGAATAACAGATTCATACCATGCTAAAGCAGACTAAAGCTGATGGTAATGTAAGTAAAGCACGTGTCAGTGCTTTGAGTTTGATGCGAGCTGCAAGTGGGAGCCAGTGCAGAAATAAAGAGGAGTGACGTGGCCCGTTTGGGTTCATTGAAAACCAGATGAGCTGCAGGTTCTGGATCAGTTGCAGGGGTTTGATCGCACTTGAAGGAAGTCCAGCCAGAAGAGCATTGCAATATAAAGACTAGAAATCATCATAGCTTGTATGAGACATTGTGTTGCTCAGTGAGGAAAACCCTGATCCTGTCAGCATCCTGCCCTGACAGCCTTGTTCGTTTTGTCTTTGTTTAATGTTTCCTTGTTTTTTGTGTGTGCTTGACACATGCCTCTGTCTTTGTTCATGTTTACCATGTGCCTCTTGTCTCACCTCCTCATTTCCAGTTATCACACCCCCTTGTCTAGTCCTCGTTTGCTTGAGTGTGTTCACCTGTCCCCCATGTTCTCTGCTCCCTTTATATTGTGCTTGTTTCACTCATGTCTTTGTTGGTTCGTTTTGTGGGAGTTCCTTGAAAGTGTTGTTAGATGAAAGCTAGCTTTTGTTTTTCTACTGCCTTAGTATTAGTGTCTATCTCCTCTTGTTGCGAGTTTATTTTTGATACTCTAGTTCTTGTGTTTTTCTCTAAATGCGCTCCTTTGGCTGTTTGCCAAAATCATTTATCTACTAATCATTCATCTACGCATTTGGGTCCTCTCTGTTCAGGAGCCGTGACAGATCCTCCTGATGTTGTGAAGTCCAAACCTGCATGATCGAACTGTCTTGATTAGGTGATGCATGGTCACTTACATCCTGAAATATTACAAGGTCACTTGGTCCTGAAATATTACTCCAAGATTTCTGGCAGACCTTGATGGGGTAGTCATTGAGGAGCTGATCTGTACAGTGAAGTACAAAATGTATTTTGCCAAGTTGAGCTGCAGGTGATGCACTTTCATCCATGCCGAGATGTCTGCTAGACAGCTTGTGATTTGCACACCTGTCTTAATCAACTGAACACGTCACTCTACTTCCTTCCATTGTTACCTTAACTCCTCCCATTTAGTACATTGCATTCTGGGTAATGCAGTTCTCTGATTCTGTCACACTACCGTTGGATAATCTGTTTGAAATGATGGATAGAGCTGTGTGTCTTAGGCGTAGCAATGGTAGGAGAAACCGTGAGCCAGTATGATGAGGTTATGTGGTGTATATGGAAAAGAGAAGGGGTCCAAAAACTGAACCCTGAGGAACACCGGTGATCAGTCAACATTTTTTGGAGATTTTCAATTCTGGGTAGTGGTGCTTGCGGAAGTGTGTCGACGTCATCCTGCACCTGTTCAGGCAAACTCATGCTTCTGGTTGTTTTGGGTCTGACCTTCTGTTTAGGACAGATACTCAGAGTAGTTTAGTGCAAGCAAAGCATTTATTGACTGATTTCAATAATGCAAGATAACAGTTTGGGTTGGATCTTGAAGGGAACAGGCTGACAGGATGATGTGATTATGGAGAGTGAAAGGGAATAATGAAGCACACACATCAAGGGGAATCCAGGGGAGTGATGAGAGGTTGGAGGCAAGTAGAGTAATCTTGGAGTGGAGCGATTGAGAACTTGATTGGAGATATCTATTTTAGATGAGTCAGCGATTCAGACACAGTAGTCCTGTGTGCATTGCATTGGTTGGACGGTAAACTGAGTGAGGTGTGTGCTTTTGAAGGCTGGTGAAGACGTGATGAAGTGCAGGTGTGTGCAATCAGTATTCTGGAGAGGTTGCTCATTGTGTTGTGGAGGTGAGAGAACCTGACACTACCCATGAAGTTATTGAAAATAACTGCTCACAACTTTCCTAAAACAGCATGGACCTCCTTTGTTTCAATCATAAAAATACTGTAAATTGTGATGCTGTACCCTTCATTCACTGACAGAGTTCGGGTTTAATAATTTTATTTATCTAGCAAATATATATTTCATCACACCCTATGCCACATCCTTACACCCCGCCCCCCATAAAAATAGAAATAATAACTGTACAATCTTAACTAACAAAGAAGTGAAACCAGACCTTTCAAGACGTTTTGCTGAGAATGGAGGCAAAGAAGATTGTGCGATTGGGAGCTGTTGTTCTCCTCTGTAAGGTAGGATTTTATCCAGGGCAAGTTTCATAAACTTTGGATGTTTTTTTAGTGTCTGATTGTACTGATCATGTTCAGAAAATACTTCTTTATTTGTATCTCTTGAGAAGCTGATGAATTGAGTATTAAAAAGCTAAACATCATAAAATCTACAACCAAAGATCAGTATCGAACATTTATCATCTGTAAAATTGCTGCTTGTCACTTTTGTTACAGGGGTTGATTGTTGTTGTTTTTCAGAACTAACAGTCTTTTAGTTTTTTCTGTTGTTATATAAAGGTCATTAACTTTTTTTTACTACCTTTTTTATTTAAAAAAATTTCACATGCCTTTCAGACCAACTCTTCCAATCAAAACACGTTTGCCATTTCAAACAGATCTTTGTCAGATAAGAGAAGCAATAGTGTCGAACTGCACAGTCACAGCTCGGCACAGATGTCCTGAAATGGTTCTGCAATTATACATGTCTCGACCAGGGCAAAAAAACAAACGTTCTTTTCCACATCATTCATTCCACAGAACCTGTTTTAGTTATCCGGTACATTTGTCGATTGTTTCACACAAACTGACATTTGTACAAAAAAACCCATGGCTTCACACAAATTCATCAAAGTGATTCAATTCATCACAAATTCTGTTTAATGATTGTTCCATACTTAATGATGGAAACAACAATTTATCAGTCCGGTTCTTCCCATCCAAATACACAGGACAGCAGGAGGAATAAACAGGAAGGCTGAGCTCATACCAATATAAGAGGATTTCAGTGTGCACTTGGCCTCCGTGTTTATATGGTGTGTCGGTCATGCGTCCAGCATAAAGAGCTGATGGGATGCTTTTGTTCGGTGTAAACTCCATGGCTAATGCATGAATCTAAAAGCTCAATCTTGATTTAAGCGCTAACTTTCAACCATGGAAAGCATCCCAAACCTGTTTACCTTATTTTTCCTATGGTGTAATGAAAAAGTGAGATAATGAAATGCATCTCTTTGTATCCACAGTTTTGATATTACAGGATTTTAACAGTTCTGAAAAGTATGTACATGTGCAAATAAGCCTGTGAGTAAACTGAGTTTTGATGGTTGTCACTGAATGCATTTTATGCAAAAAAGACTGGAAAATGATCCATAGTTTAGACTACACATTGCTGGAAGTGATTAAATCCTTTATTTTACTAATAATATCCTTTAATTTCAAGTGTATACTGTATGTATTACATAAAGATATTTGATATGTTTCAAATTAGGTGTTTTTCTGTGAATATGCGGCGGGGTCTTCATGTACGTGTGGCTTTGAGTCGGAGTTGCTGGTGTTTAAAGTTCACAGAGATGACCTTCACCAAGGAAAAACACTAGGAAGAGGTAAGTTTGTTCTCGTTAAATAAAACCTTAAATGAACATTTGGAGTTATTATCTAAAAATGTTTGATATTTGGGTAAATAATCCCTTATACAATTAAATATTTTAACTGTGGTTTAACAGGGGACTGTGACAATCAATTGAATTCTATACATGCACTGTATCTACTAGAGGTGTAACTGAACACAGATATTACCCGTTGGTTAATTCCCTCGTGTACTTCCTTTCTGTCGTGTCAGTCGTTCACTTCCTGTTCCTTTCCGTGTTTTCCCATGTGTTTCCTCACTCAGTCACCCCGTGTGTCTTGTCGGCTGTGTCCAATCCCCTCATCATCTCCTCTTGTATTTAAGCTCTCTTGTGTTCCATTGTGTTTGTCAGTTGTCGCTGCTACCATGTGTGTGGATGCATCTCCATGTTCCAAAAGACTTCTAGGTTTTGCACTGAGCGCCGTTTTGTTTTGCCTTTTGAAAGGCTTTTGTTTTTTCACTGCCGTTTGAAATAAAGAACGTTTCAGCTGGAAACCTGTTTCTCCTCGTCTCTTACATTTCTGATGTAACAACGGAAGTCATGGTTTGAGACGTACCTCGAATTTGAAGTGTCCACAGAGCTGACATTTATCTGTTGTAGTTCATCCACGTTGTTTGCAGTAAACAGACACTGCCTTCCTGCACTTGGATGTTCATTCACTGACACGTCTCCGTCGTTTCTGTCTCTCTCTTGCTGGCACAGCCGTCAGTGTTGTTGGTCGATAAAGATGAGGGCTTTGAATCTTTTTTGATATTTTCATTTTGTCATGCGTTTCAGAAGGGGAAAGCTGATCCTCGCAGTTCCTGTGCATATTTTGGCCCTCAAATTTTTTTTTTTCCACTGTCTCATGTTACTATGTCAACATAAGATGTGATTCTCTCATCACAGAACAAAACAGACGTTAATCATAACATCTAAATTTATACAGTGGAACCTCGAGATACGAGCAGCCTAACATACAAGTTTTTTGAGATACGAGCCGGAGCTCGGGTCATATTTTCGTTCAAGATACGAGCCCAAATGTCCGTGTTTCCGGAGCATCCCGCTAGTTGGCGTGCAGGGTCGAGCATCATCCGAGAGCATCTCTCGCTCACTCGCACGTGTTGCCCACGTGTGAGCGCAGTGTGAGCGCGGTTCGCGATTGTTGACGGGGAGGGGGGGTGTAGAGGGGTTTGCGACACACGCCTACTCTCGACCACAGCTTCAGCGCCACTGCTGCTTGTTATATACAGAAACCGAGAAAAGAGTGTTCCTTTATAAATAATAAAGCTGATATTATAGTCTATCAGCGGCTGCTGGATTCACTGGAAAGTGACACTACAGAGAAGCTGGTGTTCTGTTTATAAAATTAAATTTCAACTTGGTAACACTGATTCCCTGAATAATCACAAAGTTTAAGAACTGGTACTGACAACAGACCATCATCACACCTGGAGAGTGTTTCCATAGCATCACCTACTGACACAGCGTCTTGTTATCCATTTATTTGACACATGTGCCAAGATGCATTATTATTCTTTATTGTACCTTTTTCTGACAGTAATGTTTAATGCATGCGATGGAAGAAGAAGAACGCTCTTTCAGTCCACTGACCAGCGGTTTGATGTGAGCACGGATGGGACGGTAACACTCAAGAGACCAGTGACTCTTCATGAAGGACACAAGGTGTTTTCTGTGAACGCTTGGGACTCCAGTGGCAAGAAGCACACGGTATCTGTCAGAGTTGAGCGGGTCCACCATCATGAGGAGCATCACATGGACACGGTCATGAACATCTCCTCTCCACAGGTACAAACCAGTTCCTGCTGCCAATACAGTGCAAGCCTGACCTGTGTGCTTTTGTTTCCATTGCTGCTTTGTTTGTTGCCATAAGGATTCATTACTCACACCTGTTCATCATTATCCCCTTGTTATCTTGTGTTTATAAGCCACAGTGTTGATTGTGTTGACTGTCATTTGACTCTTATTTTCATTAAATCTTACACTGCATTTGATTCCAGCTCTCCTTCATTTCTAAGTTCATCCAGCATTACAGAAAGGAGATGATTGAGAACTTGGTCCACAATAGTTGCCTTCATTTCCTATTTCATTGGAAAATGTATGCATGTTCTTGGCCTCTTCTACCTTTCTATTACGATGCTGTTTGTTTCCTTGTTGTTCTTTTATTGTCAGAAATTGTTACACTGTGTTTTGCTCTGTCTATATATGCTTGCCAACTGAAGGGTCATTAGATGCCCCTTAAATTCAAGATTCACTTGTGCAATTCATCAATTCAGGACACATTTATAACAAAAAGGGCATCTAAAAGAAATGTTTAGGAAATGTGCTTGATAAATTGACTAGTTTTTAAATGGTTACTTCCCTTCAAAATAAAGTATATAAATTACTCCCCTCGTTCCAAACCCGTGAGACTTTTCATTAATCTTCGAAACCCAAATAAAGATATTTTAAATTCTATCTGAGAGATTTCTGTTCCACCATTGACAGTCTATGCAACCACCACTTTATCACTTCAAAAAGAGATCAAAAAACGAATCCAGATTAATTGCAGACCTTGAAATTCACGACGGCATCGACGGCAAATGCCGTTGTGCCTTTCATTTTTGCCAAACTGCCCCTATCATTTTTATGAAATCGGCGACAATATCGCCGTGCCCTTTTGCCTTTTGCCCCTATCCCTTACAAGTGAAAGTATAGTTATTGATGAATTATCCTGAACGAACTTAAAATCAAAATACAACGTCTCCATTTTCGCAAATCTATTCACCATTAGCAGCCATGTTTAGATCCACTGCGCGAAATTCACACAATAAGAAAACAAACACAGGTCAAAATCAGAAGAAGAAAAAGCAGTCTCTCCCCCTGGAAGCGTGTTGATCGGATGAGAAGAGCACGCTTTCATGCAGCACAATCACGTCTTGCATGATTGACAGGTCAGACAGCCTATCAGCATGAGACTGACAGTACAGAGGTCAGACAACCCGTGCAAGAAAGAAAAACAGAAAGAAAATACCGCAAAAAATTTATTGAAATATTCTTGTATACAGTGCTATGTTGTATTGTTACTGCTGAAAGTTATGATATTAAGTTATGTTCAGAAAAGTTACTTTTATCAATAAATCTTCCTTTATAAAGAGCTATTACTCGTAGTATGTTAACTATTCAACTCTGTACCAATCACAAGTGTTAAATCATCATAGATAATTATGTTTGGCATTCTATAGGGTGTAACATCAATATCACAGAAAATTAATTTAAGAGTATGAAACGGACAACATAAAAAGTAGCAAAGTAGCATCACTGGAGGTGTGTGAAACCCCTTCCTGCTCCAAATGCTCCACCATCTTCCCCATCCCAAATTATTCCCAAATCATCTGAAGGACATCTCTGGACTCTTGCTGGACGCCTGCCGTTTGCTTATTGGGTAAACTGGTCTGTGGATGATGTGGTCAACACGGCACTTCACTGCATCCTGCAGCATCTTGATAGACCTGGAACGTATATAAGGATTGTATTTCACATCTGGGCCACTTCCTGTTTGAACTGCTGGCGATTGGCTGAACACCAAAACAGCAGGAACTAATGGACTTTTTTTCCTCAGGACATCTACCTCATGAACAATTCAATTACCACAATAAACATGTTCAATAACAAAAAAACTATACATAAGATTATTCAACAAATCCTACCTATTATTCACATTGCCTTGCATTAGTTTATAAAATGCCTAATATGTTGTCTATTGGTTATATTGTGTAATTTTTATATATGTCATTATTTTTATTATCTGTGCCTTGTCTCTGTCTTTCTGGCAATAAAGTTCTTTCTGATTCTGAATATGCAAAAATTATCCAAAGATGTTATGGTTTTTGTGCAGTTTAATTGTAAATAAAAAAATGTTTTGTTGCTCAGTGTCTTTAATGAACTTTTTCAGATGGAATCTCAATCTGATGATCTGGTTCTGATGTTTCCAAAGTCTTCGACGGGTTTAAAGAGAGCAAAGAGAGGTTGGGTTATTCCTCCAATCCTTGTATCTGAGGAGAGCAGAGGTCCTTTCCCACAGGATCTTGTCACAGTGAGTGAAAGTCAAGAAGGGAATGTGCAAAATAAGATGTCAATAACAGACAAATCTCTTTCTCATCCAACTTCTGTTATTGCATTTTATTAACATGTTCTGTTATTGTATCTTATTTATTTCTGTATTTAGATAATGTCAGATCTTAATAAAGAAGCTCAGGTGGCATACAGGATCTCAGGTGAAGGGGTCGATCTGGATCCTAAGGGGACTTTTAGTGTAGAAAGATTAACAGGGATTCTGCATGTGCATCGGCCCCTCGACAGAGAAAAGAAAGCTTCATACAGAGTACGTTTGTTTTTAAATAAATGTTTTTTTACTGTATTTCAGTATCGGATTGTCTACTCGTTCCTAATTCTTTGAAAGCTGTCATTAGATAATCAAATAAAAAGTCCCAGTTAAATGGCTTTACACACTTTACTTTTCATGCTAGCAGAGAATGTGTTTAATGTCATTTGTTATCTACTAAAATTGAAGTCAGTTTTCTTTAGGACTGAACTTTTCTATTAATGTGTGAAAGTTAACAGACAATCTAATTTATTTGTCTTTAAATAATCTCTGATATTTGCATCTTAACATGCCTGTATTTCTTCTCCTGTCTTTAGCTTACAGCTCATGCTTCTGCAATTGGTGCAACTGTAGAAGAAACCCCAATGGAAATTATTATAAAAGTGCTGGACCAAAATGATAATTATCCTATATTTACACAAAATCCATTCAATGGAAATGTTCCTGAAGCTTCTGAAATAGGTAAGTGTGTGGTGCAGTTTCTCAATTAAATGGATTTTAGCAGAGTTTTGTTTTTCATCTCAAACATCTAATCAGTGTTTCTTCTCTCACTGAAGGTCATGAGTTTATGACAGTCACAGCAACTGATGCTGATGATCCAACTATGAACAATGGTGTTGTCAGATACTCAATTATCAAACAAGATCCAGAATTACCTATTAAAAACATGTTTGAAATCAGCCCTAATACTGGAAGCATTCGTGTGAACTCTTTAGGCTTGGATAAAGAGGTGAGAAATTATTAATATCTCATAGTGATGAAGATTGATTTAATGTAAACAAACTCACCTGAAAACATCTAATCTTTCAGAAATGGTCCAAATATACTTTGTTGGTTGTGGCTGCTGATATGGATGGAGCAGGTCGTCCAGTCACTGGCACAGCTGTTATTACTGTGACTGACAGCAATGATAACGCACCTCAGTTTGAGCAAACCACGGTAATTAGGTGTTCAAACGCGAAGCATTGAAAACCTATTGTAATTGTTAAGATTAGTGTTTTTTTCCTTCTGCCGTAAAACAGATCGTGCAGACCAAACCGTAAGGTCTAGAGAATTGAAGGTCTCCTCTTTAGGGGCAGCGTATCAAAATATGACGCAAATCGGCCAATAGGTGGCGCTGCTGTGACTACAAACGCGTAATCGCTCATAACTCGTAAACCGTTTGTCGTACACTCAAGTGTCTTGTATATCTAGAATCCTTGGCTCAAGACTTAAAAAATGTATATCTCCGATTTCATTTCCGCCCCGAAAAAGTTTCCGCCATTTTGAATTTTCTGAAGAAAAAAAAATTCAAACTCCTGATAGGCTGTTTGTCCAAATCACGCGAAACTTCACACGCATCATCTAGAGACTCTCATAACCAAAAGTAGGAAAGGAATCAAAGGAATTTTGATCGGTGATTCACACTCTCAACACGAAGTAAAAACGTTTGGACATGGCGGAGCCACTTTCGCTAAAATCGTAATAACTCTGGAACTCAAAGAGATAATCTCACCAAACTTCACATAGTTATGTAAGCGCTCATTTTGTGGTCACACCAAAAAAACTGCGACGGTTGACAACTTGGTGGCGTTATATTGCGAAAAAAAAGTCAAAATCACCTGTACAGGGTCACATGTTAGTCTGATTGACCTGAAACTTCTCATGCACGGTCTTTGTCCAAGCGTCCATGATGGTCTATGAGGACATTGGCATATCTCAAAAAACATGTCCGTCATCAACCAATGAATTTTGATCATCAACTAGAATGTCTTAATGAACGTTGATCGGAATGAAACTCAATGGGTGTGTTTGACTCATAGTCCTAGAGGTCTCTATGAATTTTGAAAAAATCGGACACTAGTTGGCGCTAACAAGTTTTTTGCGTCTCTACTGACGTGGTGTTTCACACAGCCACACAATACTAATATCATCTGATAGATCTTAACTTACTGAACAACTTTGGCTCAAGAACCACTGCTGTCAATCAAATAGTTTGTGAAATATTGGAGATTTTTGAAATTTGAACTTTTTCGAACTCGTCATAGGCCGTCCATCCGATTGGCTTGAAAATTCACACCCATCATCTAGAGACACTCATGGCAAAAAGTTATCAAAGAAATTTCGATTAGTTAAATCGTTCAGCAGATACAATTTTTCATATATTTCTGATTTGGCCTATTGTGAGTAAAAAGTCTATATATCTTGTTAACAAAACGGTGTAAATGTAAAGTAGTAGTCATTTTGAAGAAATGTGTCAGGTTTTATGTATTTCTGAAGCTCCTAGGGCTCACAATAAATTATAAACTCTCTAGCATAATCTTTTTTTGAAAGACTGGAATACTAGTTTTGTCCACAAGAGGCACTGTCAGGCTAGGAAACCTTTTTTTCCATTTATAGTTAGACTCTCTGTTCACATGTTCTTTCACACATCCACACAATATTAATGTCATTTGATAGACGATCTCATACTGAACAACCTTCATAAAACTGTGATTATGTGGAGAACAGGTCAAATTGACATAAACTGGCATAACAGATCAGATGACATGTGGTGGTAAACACATCCACACAATATTTACATCATTTGATAGATCTTCTCATACTTATCAACTTCGGAACATGTCTATATATCATTTACTTAAAGTAGAAACTTCATAAAATTGTTTATGTGTAGAACAAGTCAGATTGACATAGGCTGACATAACAGATCAGATGACATGGTGATTGTCAGATTGACATAGACTAAAAAATAAATTGGCATACCGGTTCAGATGATGTGGTGTTAATCACATCTACATAGTATCAATATCATTTGATAGATCTTCTCAGTCTGAATAACTTTGTAACATGTCTATACATTGTTTGCACAAACTAGGAACTTCACAGAACTGTGCACATTATATGAACTAGTCCGATCAACAAAAAAAGCGGCATAACAGCTCAGATGGTCTTTGTACATTTGAACACCGGTGATTGCTGCTTGCAGCTATATTATATTATAATGCTCTGAATATATAAATGTATGTTTTGACTTTATTAATACTCATATACACTCATATATCTCTTTGTTTTAGCACACTGTGTCTGTCCCAGAGAATAAAGTAGGGGCTGTTGTGGCCACACTTACAGTAACTGATGAAGATGAACCTGAATCTTCTGCCTGGTCAACCAAATATCGTATTATTGGCGGAGACAAGGGTGGGTTTTTCAACATCAGCACTGGACCCAGTCGGCTAGAGGGAATCATCACCACTGTAAAGGTACTGTGTGTTACTCGTGTGTTTGTTCTGGTAATTGGTTGTGATGATGAACTTTTAGTAAAAGACACTTTCTTTTCCATTCAGCCCCTGGACTTTGAGAAGAACAAGAAATACATTCTGTCTGTGATTGTTGAGAACGATGATCCATTTGTCGGTTCTTTGGCCACTTCCACTGCCACAGTCACAGTGAATGTATTAGATGTGAATGAGCCTCCAGAGTTTAATCCAAAGGAGAAGGAGATTCACAAACTTGAAGATTCACCGCTTGGAGACTTAGTTTCTTATACAGCCATTGATCCAGACACTGCAAAATCACAGAAGATAACGTGAGAAGTTATTTTTTTCCCCTCCAAGAATTAAATCTCTCACACACAGAATTAAAATCATGGCATGCCTGTATTTTAAATGTCAAATGATTTTGAAGTCTCAGTCAAACCCACATGAAGTTGTTCTTGAACATTATGTGTCTGGTTCCTCACAGGTACAGGATTCTCACTGATCCTGACGGCTGGCTGAGTGTAACTCCAGACTCTGGAATGATTCAAGTCAAGAAAGCTATGGATCGAGAATCTCCCAGTGTCATCGATGGCAAATACAGAGCTGTCATTTTGGCCGTGGATAATGATGGTAATTTGTGTTTGTTTAAGAGAAGAGTTCTTGTTGGCATGTTGTTTCTCTAACGTCTGTGCTTGTGTGCAGCTGACGCTCCAGCAACTGGCACTGGAACCCTGATAATTGTGTTGGAGGATGTAAATGACAACGCTCCTGTCATCAATGAAAGGGAAATAAAATTGTGCAATCGTGGTGCAGCTCAAGTGCTTCTCTCTATAACGGACAAAGATGCTCCTCCTTTTGCTGGTCCCTTTAGTGTGGAGACCCAAGGAGAAACCAGTAAAAACTGGACCATCTCGATGAATGACACATGTGAGCAATTACTAATGTTTTAATGAGAAATTAATCATTATTTTATTCGTTAAACATTGAAACATCTGGCTGGCTTGGTATTCATATATAACTTTTATAATCTGCCCATTTTAGTTACCGGTATCGTTCTGAAACCGAAGTTTGCACTGGAACACGGCGTCTACAACATAATCCTGAGAGTTTTTGATAATCAGAAACTGTCTCAGGAAAACACTGTTAAAGCAACTGTGTGTGACTGTGAAGAAGAATCAGACCAATGCACTAACTGTGCCAACACTCATTGCCAAGCATTCTGTCTCATATTGTATTTGTCTTTTACATACTTCTTCATAATTAATAAATAGTTTAGTCATAGTTAATCATTATTTTTGTTTATATTTGCTGAACATTATTTTACGTTTATTATATCTGTCATTTTAATATTACTGTAATCATTGTTATCTAAAGGAAAATGTACAGCCAGATGGTTTATTGTATTGTCTTAAAATTGGTTTTTGTACTATTTTCAAAACTTTTTAGTAATTTAGAGTCTCACAACAGATTCAAAATCACAACATATCTCTTTTACTCTTTAAATAAGTTTAAATATTGTTTACCTGTCTTATAAAGTAATTCAATACTTTCTAATTTGTATCAATTTATCTGAATACATTGGACTATCATACAATCCAACAGATCTTAATGTTTAAGCAGTGAATCATCTATACTAAAAATAAATATTTTACATTTACAAAACAGCACAAAGATGAAACTACAGAAAAAGGTATTTTAATGAAGAAACTTCATATCTTTGCAATAAATTACTGAGTATATGTGAGTATATGGCCCCCAACACATTTTCTTGACAGGAGTTGACAACTTGCAGGTTGGAGCGGGCTTGAGGGTGCCCAGGAGCGGTATCGGGGACTTGAGGGTGCCCAGGAGCGGTATCGGGGACTTGAGGGTGCCCAGGAGCGGTATCGGGGACTTGAGGGTGCCCAGGAGCGGTATCGGGGACTTGAGGGTGCCCAGGAGCGGTATCGGGGACTTGAGGGTGCCCAGGAGCGGTATCGGGGACTTGAGGGTGCTCAGGAGCGGTATCGGGGACTTGAGGGTGCCCAGGAGCGGTATCGGGGACTTGAGGGTGCCCAGGAGCGGTATCGGGGACTTGAGGGTGCTCAGGAGCGGTATCGGGGACTTGAGGGTGCCCAGGGCGGTATCGGGGACTTGAGGGTGCTCAGGAGCGGTATCGGGGACTTGAGGGTGCCCAGGAGCGGTATCGGGGACTTGAGGGTGCTCAGGAGCGGTATCGGGGACTTGAGGGTGCTCAGGAGCGGTATCGGGGACTTGAGGGTGCCCAGGAGCGGTATCGGGGACTTGAGGGTGCCCAGGAGCGGTATCGGGTACTTGAGGGTGCCCAGGAGCGGTATCGGGGACTTGAGGGTGCCCAGGAGCGGTATCGGGGACTTGAGGGTGCCCAGGAGCGGTATCGGGGACTTGAGGGTGCCCAGGAGCGGTATCGGGGACTTGAGGGTGCCCAGGAGCGGTATCGGGGACTTGAGGGTGCCCAGGAGCGGTATCGGGGACTTGAGGGTGCCCAGGAGCGGTATCGGGGACTTGAGGGTGCTCAGGAGCGGTATCGGGGACTTGAGGGCGCCCAGGAGCGGTATCGGGGACTTGAGGGCGCCCAGGAGCGGTATCGGGGACTTGAGGGCGCTCAGGAGCGGTATCGGGGATTTGAGGGCGCTCAGGAGCGGTATCGGGGATTTGAGGGCGCTCAGGAGCGGTATCGGGGACTTGAGGGTGCCCAGGAGCGGTATCGGGGATTTGAGGGCGCTCAGGAGCGGTATCGGGGACTTGAGGGCGCCCAGGAGCGGTATCGGGGACTTGAGGGCGCCCAGGAGCGGTATCGGGGACTTGAGGGTGCCCAGGAGCGGTATCGGGGACTTGAGGGTGCTCAGGAGCAGTATCGGGGACTTGAGGGCGCTCAGGAGCAGTATCGGGGACTTGAGGGCGCTCAGGAGCAGTATCGGGGATTTGAGGGCGCTCAGGAGCAGTATCGGGGACTTGAGGGCGCTCAGGAGTGGGATCTGGGATTTGAGGCTGCCCAGGATCGGGACTTGAGGGAGCTCTGGAGCAGCATCGGGGAGTTTAGGGTGCAATGCAAATACAAGTACAGTATTGGTAATCTGTATTGGCAAGAAACAGAAATTAAAATATGGATCATCGGCACAATCCTACTCGTAGCCAAGATTGTGAAACATAAATGAATGGAGCAGAGAGTCGAATCCCTCCCTTCATTATTTTCAGTGTCACATAGACTTTTAAAACACTCACACTTGCTTTGTTTAGCTGTGTTTTTCTTTTTTTAAATGACCCCATGTAATTCATCAGACAGTTAAATTATTATAAAGTTATTTTTATAAAAAAATCCAATTTGTATAACGAATTGTTATATTAAGTATTCTTCTTTCAGGCCCATCAGCCACTTCCACTTGACACTCAGTTGCAAATAAGCTAAATCAGTTCAAGGCAGGTGTTCCAGAATCCATCTGGCCTCCACAGTTTCACCGCAGAGAAACCTCATAAATCTAATTTTGAAACAACTGTATCCGAGCGATCGGTTTAGTGTTTAAATTCCTCTTTTCAACCATCTGTTTGACAACAGCAGTTCCTCATGCTGCTTTAATATAGAAACAAAACTAAATGGAAAAAGGGAAAGAAAGTGCGTCAAGATTACTGTAAAATGTGTGCGTCTGTTCAAACCAAAATGTTATTTTAAAGGGTTAGTTCACCCAAGAATGGAAAACAGGTCATAATTTAAGAGTTTTATTCGTCTTTAAAACATAAATAAAGATCTTTTTTTATGAAATCTGAAAGCTTTTGAAAAGTGCTATCTTTAAAAAATAAAAAATAAATTGTGTGTGTAAAAGCAATGAAAAATACGAAATTTAGTCCACATTCATTTCTTCTTTTGCTATTTGGAGAGTTTTGACAATATGAGTTCAGTAAAATATCTGTTTGGCCAATATTTATGAACAAATTACTTTTTAGCAAAAAACTTACTGTTTTGACCAGTATTTTTGTATAGCCAAATAAAATTAAATAGTAAATGGTTTAGACAGTTTTGCTTATTTTTTTTATTTTGATCTCAATTGCTACAATACCCATGAATGCCATACAGCTTTTTTAAAGAGATCATAAATCTCCTTGCTTCCAGTCAAGGCATTATTTTCTTTGCATCACTTTACCACACCTTTATGCAAACTCCCCTATAAAGACACTAAACTCCTCATGTGTGTGTGTTTTGGGGAAACAAGCTACTTCCTCTCTTAAAAACCAATAAGAATGACTCTTAAGGACTTTTGAGACATTTTACTTTGAATGGAGACCATGAAAACTGTTTGATTGTGAGTTATTATTTTCCTCTGTAAGGTAGGACTTTATATGCCTCGTATGAATATCAAACATTTAAGGGAGAGAAAATCATCATGTTGCTGTTCCCATTGTGTCATTTTGAAAGTGGGTGTTAATATTTTAAGTGTTTGGACAGAGTTTGCAAAATTGAAATTTCAGTCACTTTTATGTTGTTGGCGTTGAATTGCTTTTTCCCCTCTAAAACTGACTTCCGTTTTTTTCCTTTTATTATGTAAAAGTCATAAAAATGGGGAAAACCGCAGATAATGGCTGACTCACAGCACAGGGAGGCTTTATATGAATCGATGAACTACATTTACAAAAAAAAAAAGACAACAGTGAGTAATAAACTTAGAATAAATAAAAAAAATTGGCAATAATAGGTGAAATAAATAGAATAGAATATAGATACTGATGAAACATGGCTTTTAGTTTTTCAGGTGGGTCTAACAATATTCAGATAAGAAAAACAGATTAATGCTTTAGCGTTTAAGATATTTATATCACCCAATTAGAGAGGGCTTGGTGACAGAGGTTAAACCCACGCTGCGTCGAACACACTTTGGGAACGCTCTGCTTGATTGTGTCATGAAGTGTTTGGGAAATTAAACCAGTGGTGTGACGGGACAGAGGCGGGTGAGATCACAAACCAGGAAACTATAAAAGCTAAACAATCCTCGGGATTCAAGCCACTGTGTTGCCAAGTCACTGCAGCAATCTGGGTTTTGGAGGTCACAAATGGATCTGTTAAAGGGGTTGGAGACGGGCGCAGTCTTGTCCCTGCCCTCACCTACAAGATCCAATGCCTTTTTCCCTGGATTCAGAAGCACACTCGCGTTACTTACAGCCAGGGGGCACTGGGGTTATCCAGAGTTCTCCAGCTCTGAGGAGTTGGATGTTGCTGGCACCGAGACGGAATATGAAGGTTCATTCTCCAGTTTATATGGAGCTGGTGGAAGTTGTAACTCGTGCTTGCCAGCTAAACATAAGACTGGCCAGCTGAGAAACAGAATGTTCAGAACCAAAAATAAATAAGCACTCCTGCCCTCACAAGCCTAAACTTCCCGTCTTACTGAGGTGCGGAAATTGTGGAATAAATCGGCCTCCTATCGATTTTACAGTGTAAAATCACACTATTCTTCTTTAGTAGACCATAAAGAGTACGGTAAGAGACCGGGATGAGGCTGGGGCTGGTATGTCTTTTCATTACCATAATAGTCTTTTTTTAACTCCTCACCTGCCTCTCTCAGGTCCTGAGCCAACTCTTCATAATAAAAATAAATAAATCCCATTCTGGGAATAGTGGTCAACCTCATTTCACAGGGCACATCTCCCCTTGGGTCTCTCAGGGGTCTATTCTGCCAACCATGGCACAACAGTTGCGGTGGAGTCCACTTCAGTTTCCGCCCGTAAATGTAGAGGTGCTGGGATGCTCGCTGCCTCTCAGGAAGGTCTTGTTTTGTTGTCCCTGCCAGGCATCCATTCAGCGCACCGGATTGGCTGCTCTAGGTTCCTTTAGTAGTCTCAGCTGAAGTCATCTCGGGGTAAGACAGATCTGAGGAACGTCATTATCCCGAGGAATGGCAGACTTCTCAGGGCAGTCCCCTTTGGGAGGAAGTGGTTAACACCTCATTATACGGTGCCCATTTCCCTTCAGTGCCCTCAGGGGGCTGTTCTGCCAACACTGCCACCTCGTGGGCTTTGGGATGTGTGGTCTCCGCCAAGCCTATATCTCAGTTTCTGGCTGGAAAGTGAATGACACTAAAAACTGGCAGCTTGAGTGTATACTAGAGACCAGACTCAAAAGACTGGTTCTCTTAGCGGCCAAGGGAGAGCAGCCATCACCTTTCATGGACCTCAAGGAGCCGTTCTGCCAACCCTTACACCTCATGTGCTTCAGGGTGAAGTGGTTTTCAGCGATCCCACAGCTCATTGGTTTCCCCGCTGGCCAGTCTCGAAAAGCTGGTTTCCTCAGTAGAATTTCGGGCAGCGTGGAAGCATCTGTTGAATACATGGCTTGCTAGCAATTTGGAAATATCAAGTGTTTATTTTACATAAAGGGATTTAATGTTTCAAATTAGGAATTGTTATGTGGATTTGCGGAGGAGTCTTCATGTACTCCTGGCTTTGAGTTGGAGTTGCTGGTTTTTAAAGTGCACAGAGATGACCTTCACCAAGGAAAAACACTAGGAAGAGGTAAGCTGTGTTCTCTTTAAATAAAACCTTGAAGCAACTGAACATTTGAGCAACAATGAGCAACTGAGTTTTTGTTTAAATATTTTTACTATTTGTCTAAATCCCTTATACAATGCAATCAGATTTCTACATATACCAGTTATTTTAATAAAACTGGTTTAACTGTGAACTATAACATAAACATCTATTTAATTTCCGAGTCAAAATGAAGGGTCTCACTCAAATGTAAATGTTGTAGCTCACAAATGAGTGTTGATTAATTATGTATGCCATAACTAATGCTGCAAATGGAGTTTGGATGTTTGCCACCTCGTTCGGAGAAATAACATCTGGAATGACACTCAAAGTCGGAGTTCTGCTTCCAATGAGTATAAACGTGTAAACAAACTTTAATATTAGACATTAAGTTTATGTAACGATACTTTTGTCTTTGCTTTTCGTCAGCTTTATTCAAAGTGATTTTATATCCTTATTCGGGTTTTTGCCATAATTTACACGAAAACACAATATGCTCCCATTATGTCGTTGTGACACGTGTTCAATGACGCGTCTGATTGCCGGGAATTCATTGAGGTCTGAAGTGGGATATTTAGTTTGGTTAATTCCCACTTCCAATGTCGTCTGGAACGCAGCATAAGTGTTTTCTATCATAGATTCACTGGAAGCTACATCAGTAGCTGATGCTATGAGGACACCCTCCAGCTGAGTCATTCGTCAATAGGACACACTATCACTCCACAGATTTGTATTATTCCAACCATATTTTTTGTTTACCGATGATGTCATCACATCACGTGTCGGCTGCGTCACAGTAACAGCAACAGTGTTGCCAGATTGGACTGAAGATTCCAGCGCAGCTACAGCTTAAAACCCTCCCATTTAAAAAAATACCAGCCCAAAGTGCGTACTCTTATAAATAATGAGAAATGTTGAGCGATTTTATGCATCAAAAACCATCCCAAATCTTATCAACCAGCCCAATGCATTTTTTCCCGGTCGGACGTGACAAAAAGGTAAATAGCAATCTGGCAAAACTGAACAGCAACAACAATGCGCATGCTCAAAGTCTTCTTCTCTGTGTATAGTGTATATCTGTGGCAGAATTACAGCGCCCCATACTGGTCTGGCATATAAAAAACACCGGATTCAGTCGGTTTCAGTGGTATCGTGTGGAACGCGCCGGCACCGTGTGGACGTGGCCTTAGACCAGTGGTTCTCAAATAGTGGGGGGCGCGTGACTGTGGGGAACATGCTTTTTTTGTCAGAGTAGGTTTTCTTGCACTGAACAAGAGCCGCAGATATGAAGTTCAGATAACAAACCCTTCACCCGTTGATGTGTTCGATCACACCGGTGTTCATGTGTCACGTGATCAATCGCTAAATTCACACGTGTTTTCACGCGCTATCTGGCACTGATCCAAAAAAGACGCGCTCAGAGAACTTGATCATTATAAAAGTTTTTAAACGACAAACATTCACTTCCACATATCTGAGAATCTGAATATCAGGTAGTTGATAACAGAGCCAACAAGTTGGTGACTATTTTGAATAAAAAAGAAAAAAATAATAAATGTGAAACATCTATCAAACAGCGCTTTTTGTGACTGCGGTCTGTCACGTGACAAGCATGACGCGTTGCCATGGAAACAATAAAGCGAAAGTTCCAAAATAGGGGGGGGGGGGGGCGCGCGAAATGTTTACTTCTTCCTAGGTGGGGCGCGACAGAAAATAATTGAGAAGCACTGCCTTAGACAGACTTGCCGGTGTCGTTGCTCAGTGGAGTCGCGCAGGTAGAGTCGAACGTCTTTACACTCGTCTGTCTTCACACAAGGACGCTGAAACGCTTCCGCGACAGTGTGCGTAGCAGCTAATTATCCTGTTTCGGTGTAAACAGCCAAATGCCACGCCCACAGCTCCGCGCGACGTTTAAAGTGCAATAAAAAGCAAAAACACACGAGGCAGAAAAACTGTTTTGATCGAAACTAGCACGCCCAGTCGCAACGCGGTAAACAAACAAACAATAGCAGTACAGTTACCACAGTTACCAAAGATTACTCCTTGCTAATGACTGCTGATTCACAAAATGAAACCAAACAAAGTATGTAAACGTGTTCTCTCTCAGCTGGCAAACGCTTCTCCTAATATTTCTCCTAGTTTCACGAGTTTATATTTGCTCACGGGCGCCACACTTGATTCTTCACACTTGAGTTGAGGAAAAGGGAATATGTTGGAAGATAGAGGATCATCTTAGCGGGAGATGTTGGCTCTTGTCTTCTCTCCTCTGCTGGCACAAGTCTATATGCAGGTCATCCAGAAGAGAAATGAAGCTCTTTGTAATGTAGTGGACAGTGTGTTTTGTGTCATTGGACTGAGCTCTTCTCTGGCCTGAGACATCAATGTTTGCTCTCTGTTATCATTTATACAAAGATAAATGTATGTGGCACTTTATTACTCTCTAAATTACCGACAATTTTACAGTAATTTACGGTTTATGCAGCCGGTCTGGTTACACTCCGGTCTGGGTTTTTTCCAAAGCATACACTGAATAATAGCTTAGTTTGTGTTTCTTTGTGTTTCTCTTAGACTTAGACAAAACATTTTTTTAAATACTTTTTCAGACGATTGGTCATTGAATGCATTTTGTGAAAGCAATGAAAAATTATTCAGTTTGGTGAGTTTCCTTAGACTTCTGTTTTGCTGACTGTGTGAAGAGTTTGAACAATGTGCCTTCAGTTTTGACCAGTCGATGTAACCACAATGTTCAAAGTGTGTGTGTGTGTGTGTGTGTGTGTGTGTGTGTGTGTGTGTGTGTGTGTGTGTGTGTGTGTGTGTGTGTGAGTACTTTTTAAAACCTACAACCAAATGTAGTTGACATTTGGTCATCTTTTGACATTGTGCAGATATTTTGACTGATTCTACAATGAATATTGCTAATAAATCAGACAAATTATGTTTAAATTAAAATATGAAACTGCAAATAAGCATGGGGGTAATGGATAGAAAATATAATTAGCTCAGTATAAAAGCATTACGTCTATAGAAAGTCTGCATAACATTATAGACTGTTTGTGTGTATGCATGAAGCATTTATAGTGGTTTTACTATGTACTGTTGTATCACTAATACCACCTATCAGGGCCATGATTGATAAAGGCCAATGGAGGGAATTAGGCCAGAGCTACACTATTCTTCATAAGAAGTGCCTTGAGATTTTTAATAACCACATTTAATGAGAGTCAGGACCTCAGTTTAATGTCTCATGAGAAGCACAGTGGTTTTTACAGTATGATGTCCTCATCTGTATCCTGGGGCATTAGGACCCAGACAGACCCCAGGGTGAACATCCTCTTTCTGCCTCACTAACACCTCTTGAGTGCGAGACGTTTGTGAACACAGAGCAGGATCAAGAACAAGAGATAAGCGTGAGGTTTAGCTGACCAGCTGTGTGACCACAAGTGATGAGTTTGTTTTTGAGGACTAAGAGAAAATGCATACTTGAAGAAACATTAACAAGGCGAATAAAAACAAGAAGATGCCTTTTATTGGTTTGTAATTGCTACAAATACATAATGTTTTTCAGTTCATGAGTTTGGAAGATACAGGCGTTAAATGAAATTAAAAAAATAGTTCATGGTTTTGTCCTAACAGATTCTGTTTTGCTGACTGTGTGAAAAGTTTTGACGCTGGCTTCAGTTTTAACCAATGCGACTCAGCATTAATAAAAAAGAGAGTAACAGTTTGGCTAAGATTTCTCCTGATAGTAATGCAGACTTTATAGATTTTTGGAAAAAAATACTTCAGTATTGAACAATTCTTATAAGCAATTAAAAAGAGAGGGAGAGATGGAGAAAAAGAAGAGTAAACTGCTTTTTTGACCAGAATGTTTTCTGTAGGATAATAATGATAAATAATGTATAACAGTGTAAAGATAAAAACAAATATCCCTTGAATATTCACAAACTAAAGTACTTAAAAAAAAATCTATACTTCAGTTTTTGTGTATTAAAACACTCTGTGAGAATACTTGTTTCCTATCTTTTGTTTCACCAGACTGAAAAATATGTGAATGCAGAAAATACCCATGAGGTTATTAAAATGCTGACAGATACAAGATATTATAGACTTACTCTGTTTCAGTCATAAAAATACTGTAATAAATTGTGAAACGCTGATATGCTAAACCCTTCATCCACTGACAAATATGGGTATTTTACATTGAGATTAATAATTTGATTCATTTATCTAACAAATGTGTATTTGGATATTTTGTATTTCATCACTCCTCATGCCACATCCATAAGCCCCACCCACTAAAAAAAAATGTTAATATTCATATTAGCAACTCAAGCAATTAGATAACTGTACAATCTTAAAAACAACAAGGAAGTGAAACCAGACCTTTCAAGACGTGTTTCTTAGAATGCAGGCAATGAAGATTGTGCGATTGGGAGTTATGATTCTCCTCTGTAAGGTAGGATTTTATCCAGGGCAAGTTTCATGAACTTTGGACGTTTATATTAGTGTCTGATTGTACTGATCATGTTCAGATAATACTTATCTTTATTTTTATTTCTTGAAACTGAGTTTTTTTTTTACTACCTCGTCTTTTCAAATACCTTTCAGACATTTTAGAGATTTATTGTCGTCCCAGACCAAAACTTTCAATTTAAAACATTTGCCATTTCAATCAGATCTTTGTCCTTGTAAGGCCCGCTCGATCGGTCCAACGACGGTTTCCCAGGAGCGGGTGAAGGATCACTGCGCGTTCAGTCTTTTCAGTCATGGCAAATTCCCATTCGTTTCCGACCTTACTCCATATTGAATTATGACTGCGAATTTAGTTTAAAAAGCCAACTGGTAGTCGGTCATTAGTATAATAATTTAAAAAACAGGCATTTGATTATTTTATCGTTACTCTTGTTGCCCTGTTGTTACTCTTGTTCCTTCGGTTCTCAGTGTCGCTCAGAGTCTCACGCTGGCTATTTCACGAGGATCTCACTCACAAACTCTACAGGAATCTAGAATCTCACCTGATGTGCTCAATGCTCCATCTAATCTGAGATTTAATATGTACTGAACCCTGGATGCAGATTTCCAGTAACAATCTACTAAAGTGAACCATTTCCAAGTGAACCATATGATACACTCTTAATATTGCATGGATTTTGGTTGATATTAATGTGAGGGGAAGAAAAGGGAACATAGAGAAATGCAAAAGTGAGAGTGTGGTGTTATTTGCCCAGCATGTTGTGTCTCTGGAGATGTTCATTAAGACAATTCATCACAGTGTGAGGCGTCTCGGGAACAGCCTGGTGTGAATAGTATCAGCCTGTCTTATCCGCCTTGCATCCTAAAGCCATGGCATGTCAAACAGTCGGCAGCTAAAGTGTCTGAAGAAGAGTTCTGTGTGATCATCCGTCATATTTATTGTTGTCTGTCAAAAAACAATATAAAAAGTGTGAAATAGATTCAGAATAGTTTCAGGACATGTGTTCATCTCTGCCCTCGCTATATCATGTGTGGAGATACACAGGGCCTGACACTTGACACCTGTGTCCTTAGAGCTGTCCAATGGCGTAAATCTGAACAAATGTTTCAGCCCCCCTAAAAAAGGCAAAGCAAAGAACGAGTAGGTGGATAGTTGAGGCTCTCTCACTTGCTTATGGGTCGGCTGGACTGTCCTCACCCTTGGCAGTCTGTGCCCACTCTACTTGGAATATGGCTGCATCTAAGGCCCTCTTGTAAGGAGTTTTAATTTTAGATGTTTGTGATGCCGCAGGCTGGTCCTCCACGCATTAGATTTTCAGGTTCTACAACCTACACCTAGACTCCACTCGTGGTGACCAGGTGTTATCGTCTGAGAGCGATCCCATCTGACTGAGTCACTGAATGCATTTTATGCCAAAGCAATGGAAAAAATACACACAGTGCTGGATTTTAATTTACTAATAATAACCTCTAATTTCAAGTCTGTATATATTTTACATAAAGACATTTGATATGTTTCAAATTAGGTGTTTTTCTGTGAATATGCGGCGGGGTCTTCATGTACTCCTGGCTTTGAGTCGGAGTTGCTGGTGTTTAAAGTTCACAGAGATGACCTTCACCAAGGAAAAACACTAGGAAGAGGTAAGCTGTGTTCTCTTTAAATAAAACTTTAAATTAAATGAAGATTTGGAGTTCTTATCTAAAACTCTTTAATATTTGGGGAAATAATCCCTTATACAATTAAATATTTTAACTGTCATTTAACAACGGACTGTAACAATCAATTCAATGCCATACATGCATATCTACTAGAAGTGTAACTGAACACAGAAGTCATGGTTTGAGACGTACCTCGGATTTGAAGTCATGGTTTGATACGGGTTTCTACTGTTTTAGTCGCAGTCTGGAGACCTGTCATGCAGTACAAAGATGAAGGGTCTGGCTCAATTCTTGAGGCAGTCAAGGAGCTCATGTCACTGAGTATACTAAGAACTAAGAATATGTCTTACACCATTGGTTGTTGGCAGGGTTGGTGGAGACATTTGGGGTTGAGCCTCACTGCTGGATTCTCCTGTTGCTCAGTCATGAACTCTGTAATTTCATTAGTTTCCCTGGCGGCCTCAAGAGTTTACTGGTCACTTCATGTTGGCCATCTCACATATATATCTAATGTCTCTCCTGGAAGAGCTTCCTTTTGGCATCCCAATCAGAGCTACTTTTTCTGATCATCATGCTCATTGTTGTACCGGCTGGACTTTGACTAGTTACCAACTTCCTGTTTACTCTTGAGCATGTATCTCTAGTGTGGATGAATGGTATTGTGACATGAGTTTTTGATTGTGTAATGTGGAGTGAGATCTTTCTGAAATGCATTGGAAACTCCAGTATGGACAAGAATTGTTTTCATTTTAAAATCCCATGTTAAAACAGAAACGCTTTATTGTGGACATTGCCTTGGAAGGTTTAACGGAGCCTGTTTGAATCACTGGACTCTTCAGGTGGTTGTGTTGTTTGACTTTACATCTCCCAAGAGAATTGTTGATGTCCAGATTTTATCTGTGTGTTCATTCTGTATAGATTTTGCTCTTGTCGAGGTTTTGTTGCGACCACAGCAGGAGACATATCTAAGGTTTCACTTAATTTCACAAGTAATTTTCTCTGCTGAGCGATTTCTCAGTGGCGTAAATTTCATCAGTTGTATGGTTTTTTTGGAGGCTGAAACAAATGTGTTTCCACATTGAAACAAAGCATTGGGTGAAGGATGCAATTTCTTATCGGTGCCTCTTGGCAGTTCTGATAGAAGAGCAACTTTGACTGAAATAACCACTCGTTACAACCGAGGTTTGCAGCAAAGCATTTGTGAAGCACAACACACACAACCTTGAGGTGGATGGGCTACAACAGTAGAACACCACACCGGGTGCCACTCATCTCCACTACAAATAGGAAAACGAGGCACAATTTTCACAAGCTCATCAAAATTGGACAGTTGAAGACTGGAAAAATGTTGCTGGTCTGATGAGTGTCGATTTCTGTTGAGACATTCAGATGGTAGAGTCAGAATTTGGCGTAAACAAAATGAGAACTTGGATCCATCATGCCTTGCTACCACTGTGCAGGCTGGTGGTGGTGGTGTAATGGTGTGGGGATGTTTTCTTGGCACAGTTTAGGCCCTTTAGTGCCAATTGGGCATCGTTTAAATGCCACGGCCTTCCTGAGCATTGTTTCTGACCATGTCCATCCCTTTATGACCACCATGTGCCCATCCTCTGATGCTTCCAGCAGGATAATGCACCGTCACAAAGCTCGAATCATTTCAAATTGTTTTTTTGAATGTGACAATGAGTTCACGGCACTAAAATGCCCCACAGTCTCCAGATCTCAACCCAATAGAGCATCTTTGGGATGTGGAGGAACGGGAGCTTCATGTCCTGGATGTGCATCCCACAAATCTCCATCAACTGCAAGATGCTCCTATCAATATGGCCAACATTTCTAAAGAATGCTTTCAGCACTTTGTTGAATCAATGCCACGTAGAAACGTAAGGCAGTTCTGAAGGTGAAAGGGGGTCAAACACAGAATTAGTATGGTGTTCCTAATAATCCTGCATATGTGCAATATAATTAGTTATTTTATATTAACATAAAATGTTGAATGTCTGATTCAACTATGGCAAACTAAGTATTTGGGTCACTACCAAAACATTACTGTCACTACCGAAAATGTGCTGTCACTACCAAAACATGGAAAGTTTTGTCAAAAATAAAGTATATTGAATTATCAACTAAGACGTTATGATAGTGTTTGGTTTAATGCATATTCAACCTAATGAATCTTTAACTTTGAAATCAGTATGATAAACTTTATGCCTTTTACAAAGAAAGATTGGATTCAAAATACTACAATTCTCATAAATTACACTTAAAATGTTATTAAATTTGTCATTTTTATTGATTTAACCTGTAAACATTTTTTTTTTATAGAAACAAAACAAAATCTTAATAGGTCATTATAAGCATGCTTAATATATGATTTATTATTGTGTTTTGGTAGTGACAAATTTGGGGTGTATGAAAATATTCCAGCATTTTCTGAAAATACAATTTGAGAACTAGATGAGGGAAGTTTAGGATATAAACTTCAGTTGGCTTGAGAAAGCCTTGCCGGAAAGTTTAAATTAGTTGTAAAAGCTTCAAGCTTAAAAAGTTTAAACTTTAAAACATGTCGCTAACAAGATTTATTTGGAGATTACTGATGATTGAGTTGAACAGTGAGTGGTCTGAAATATCAAAGAATAACAATGATTATTAAATATAAATCTAAAATCAACAACATTTACATTGGTAATAAACATGATTGAATTATTAATTGATTACAGAACTCTTAAAATACTCGGTTAATCCACAAGATGACATGTAGGGTACACGCATGGAGTTATTCATCATGAGGTATGCCATTATCAGGGGTTGTAACGAAATAGGAAAAGAATAATTATAATTATGCTTTTTGATTCCCAAAGTGTTGGAAAATTGCAATTATTTTACAAAATATTTACGGTTTAATTACATGCTTGGCTTTTAACGGTCAGTTTTCACTGACATAATACTTTTCACATAATACTTTTGTTTTATTTCTATTTTAAAGATGTAATTAAGCATTATTAATATAGGCTAACCACTTTCAAAACAGACTACAGTTACACTGCATGTATATGTAGCCTTTTATATATACTATATAGATGTGTGTGTATATATATATATAAAGCCTTTCTTCATGTGAAATAAAATAACTTAAATATTAGTATTGTAGGGAATTAAATCTTTGGTTCTAAATAATGTTCTGCAGCTTTAAATGTGAGTGTGAGGATAATCTCGCGAGAACAGCGCCCCGCGATTTAGATCGTAGGTGAGAACAAGCAGTGTTGCCATATTGGGCGGGTTCTCGCCCAATTGGGCTCCTTTTGGTCGCGTCCGACCGGAAAAAAATGCATTGGGCTGGTCGATAAAAATTGGGCTTGTTTTTGATGACAAACACGCCCAAATTTCCTATATAAATGCATATAAATTCCATTAAAACAAGCCTACAAATGCATGTAAATTACACTAACCCCCCTTCCTTCATGGGAAACAAAATAATTTAAATATTTGTATTTTTAAAATCATTCCTGCACAAGTACAATGAGGAGAGTAATGCAGTTTTTTCGAATCGCAAGCAGTTTTCAGTTTGAACATTACAGTCTGAGTTTTGTGGTTTTAGCTTTAAAGCTCTAGGAGGAGATACTGTTTAAATTTTGGCTCAGAAGAGGAATAATAATAATAATAATAATAATAATAATAATAATAATAATAATAAGTTTAGATACAATATCAGTAAGTTGGCTTTCTTAAGCCAACTTAACTAACCGCACAATTACTATAAATGTATACCTTGGATATTGTACAATTTGCATACGTGCAAAATTTGTGGGGGAAAAATAAAAAATGTCAAGATGTTTCCAACTCTGTTTTGTCACCAATTCTGTAGAATGGCCCATACAGGAACCGAGCAAAGAGTGTTCCCTTAACAAATAATAAAGCTGATATTATAGTCTATCAGCGGCTGCTGGATTCACCGGAATGTGACACTACAGAGAAGCTGGTGTTCTGTTTATAAAATTAAATATCAACTTGGTAACACTGATTCCCTGAATAATCACAAAGTTTAAGAACTGGTACTGACAACAGACCATCATCACACCTGGAGAGTGTTTCCATAGCATCACCTACTGACACAGCGTCTTGTTATCCATTTATTTGACACATGTGCCAAGATGCATTATTATTCTTTATTGTATCTTTTTCTGACAGTAATGTTTAATGCATGCGATGGAAGAAGAAGAACGCTCTTTCAGTCCACTGACCAGCGGTTTGATGTGAGCACGGATGGGACGGTAACACTCAAGAGACCAGTGACTCTTCATGAAGGACACAAGGTGTTTTCTGTGAACGCTTGGGACTCCAGTGGCAAGAAGCACACGGTATCTGTCAGAGTTGAGCGGGTCCACCATCATGAGGAGCATCACATGGACACGGTCATGAACATCTCCTCTCCACAGGTACAAACCAGTTCCTGCTGCCAATACAGTGCAAGCCTGACCAGGGGCATATTCTTGGTACCTCTTTAACTTGCTTAGCTGGATTAGATTGTTGACAATTTCGCATGATCTTGGATTGTTCGGTTCTTCGACGCTCATCCGGTACTTGTTGTCATAGTAACAGATCCGTTGAACTGGACCTGCTCAGAGCAGCTTACTACTTGTTGGCAGGATCACGTGATCATTAGATCACGGCTTTATAAGCAGAGGTGAAATGGGAAGTTTGTCGCAGCCATGCCCTGTCCGTTTTTACGAGAGAAAACTGTTGCTGAAGGTGCAATATAATATATTTAAAATAATAATAATAATTATTTATATATATATATATATCAACTACAGTTTTTCACGTGAGGGTATAATGTATCTAGTTAATTTAGATACAATTAGTCGTAGTCGGGTGTTAACTACAGCTCAAACTGTGTGTATTGCCTTGCGCTTCTTTCCGAGAGGCACGTTCATTTACACTGTTGGGATGCGGAGAACATTGTGAAAGTGCTGTGTGTCGTGCCATTCGCAAAGTTTACCAGCACTCAAGCAGTCATTTTTGAAAAGAGGGAACTTTGCACACAGTTTAGTTTACAGTTTATTTTATTTATTTTAAAAATCCAGTTGATCATCTCTTGCCTGTGGAATTAAATAAGTAAATCATGCAAGGTCATCAATAGTACAGTGTGTTTATTAGTGTATTTTATTAACTTTGTCCTTAAGTCCCTAAGTTAACTAAGTCCGTTTTGAAGCAATTCAATCTCAAGTCTGACTTTTTGCTTTATTAGTTTTTGCAATTCTATTTCATTAATTAACTTTTTTTGCAGCACAGCGCAAGTAGCAAAGATACTATTTTGTAGAATATGTTTGCATTTTACTTTTACTTGTTGCCAAGTTCTAGTGGGTCCTGTGGTGGCTCTAATATAAAAGATGATTATGAAATACAGTACAATTAATATAAGACAATATAATTACACACACATCACTAGGCTACTCACAAATTCAATTTGTCAGCAACTTTTTGCCAGTCCTCTCTCCTGGCTTTTGCAGCCTTTAAAGTGTTGCCTTGTGTTTTAATTAAACACTGAAATTCAGCGCCGCGCCGCCGAGAAATACTGCGCGCTCTTTCAGCATGCTCGCTGACCAATCAAAATGTTGCTGATCAGTGTTTCTACTATCGATACATATCCCCTTTTAAACCAGCTATGAACGCGCAATGATCTCAGATAACTCAATCCAGCTATACTAATCGTCAAGAACAGGTGCATTCGAAGAACCGAATAATCCAACTCATAGTTAGCGCGATTATCTCATCCCGGATGTGTCAACTGATCTTGGATATAGTTAGCGACGTACGAAGAATATGCCCCTGTTTGCTTTTGTTTCCATTGCTGCCTTGTTTGTTGCTTAAGGATTCATTACACCTGTTCCTCATTATCCCCTTGTAATCTTGTGTTTATAAGATTGTGACTGTCATTTGACTCTTATTTTCATTAAATCTTACACTGCATTTGAATCCAGATCTCCTTCATTTCTAAGTTCCACCCCGGATACCCTAGCAACCACCTCGGATACCCTAGCAACACCCTAGAAACCACCCAAGATACCCTAGCAACCGCCTAGCACCACCCTAGCAACCACCCAGGATACCCTAGCAACACCCTAGCAACCACCTCGGATACCCTAGCAACAACTCTGGTTACCCTAGCAACACCATAGCAACCACGCAGGATACCCTAGCAACCACTTTGGTTACCCTAGCAACCACTAAGCAACACCCTAGCAACCACCCAGGATACCCTAGCAACCACCCAAAATACCCTAGCAACTGCCTAGCAACCACCCAAAATACCCTAGTAATCGCCTAGCAACACCATAGCAACCACCTAGCAACCACTCTGGTTACCCTTGCAACCGTCTAGCAACACCCTAGCAACCACCCAAGATACCATAGCAACCACTCTGGTTACCTTAGCAACACCCTAACAACCACCCAGGATACCCTAGCAACCACCCCCGGGTACCCTAGCAACACCCTAGCAACCACACAGAACACCTTAGCAACCTATTAATTTCTGGTTTCGTAACGTACTTCGTAGTTAATGTTAAATTGTGCTACCAACATGCAAAAATAAAGTTTTTTGGTCCAACGTTCTCAGCCAACTTCTAAAGTTTGTCTCGACAAACTTTATCCTCTCTAGTTTTTAAGTGTTATTTCTCCTCAAAATAAAATAGATATGTAAATTACTCCCCTCTCGTTCCAAACTTGTGACTTTTCCAAACTTTTCATTAATCTTCGAAACACAAATGAAGATATTTTTAATTCTATCTGAGAGATTTCTGTTCCACCATTGACAGTCTATGCAACCACCACTTTATCACTTCAAAAAGAGATCATTAAACTAATCCAGATGAATTGAACGGTTTGGTTAAAGTTTTATCAAGAGGCTTTATTTGACTTCACTTTATTTGATGAAGAGATTTAATTTGCTGACCAGCTGGTCTATATCTCCACAAATCACAGGACTGATTGACTACAGAAATAGTTATGAATGTAATTTTAAAGTTTGTTGGTGGCTCATCTGAAGGACATCCCTGGACTCTTGCTGGACGCCTGCCGTTGGCTTATTGGGTAAACTGGTCTGTGGATGATGTGGTCAACACGGCACTTCACTCCATCCTGCAGCATCTTGATAGACCTGGAACGTATATAAGGATTGTATTTCACATCCAGGCCATAAGTGATCCTTGTACTAAAATAGTCCCAAACAGGAAGTGGTAGCAGACAGAACGTGAAAGTGGGCTCTCTCTGGTGGTGTGGCGAGGCATGACGTTACACTGTTATTCACATGTCAGGTTGTGTGGAAGGGGATGAATGAGGACCCAATGGTGCAATGAGAATGGGGATTTGTTAAATACAAAATGGAAACAAAACTGAACAAAAACCACCCCGAGGGGGAAAACAAGACTAGAAGATCGACTTGACTTGACTTGACTTGAGACTAGACTAGACTAGAGACAGGACTAGGAACAGAACAGCAAGAACACTACCTTAAAACGACGAGAAACCAGCACAAGACAGTAGACACTGTGTGATTAAGTACACATGGGATGATCGTTAATGACTAAGACACAGCTGGGAACAAATCAAACTAATGACAATGAAACAAGACGGACGGGGTAACAGACAGGACATGAACATGCAGCCAATAACACAAAAGACGACGCGCAGCTGGTGACAACCAAACTGCGCATGACAAAACACAAGAAAGCACGCAGTCGATGGAACGCGAACCGCGTGCCAAACATAAACTCACATGACATAGAGCTCGCAAGAATGAGTGTAAACACCTGTTCTCATGAGCTCACGACAAGGACGAACACACGAGTTATGAATGCCCGAATCCCGATCCAAAACCGAAACTGAAACTAGACAAGACCAGTCTCGGGATCAGACATCATAACCCGCACATGAGACGTTACACAGACAAGCACGCGCAGCTCGAATCCTCGAAGCCGTGCGCACACACATCAAACACAAGACAGTACTGTAGTGTCAGAGCTCCGCCACAACAACATAGATTACTAGACCGAATGTGGCAGAACCCTGACATCACATTGCTTGCATTAGTATATGAAATACCTATATATTTTGGCTATTTTGTATATTGTGTATTTTTAATATATGTAATTAATTTTATTCACTTATTTTTTTTATTATCTGCACCTTGTCTCCGTCTTTCTGTCTGTTAACTTGCTTTCTGTCACCAAGACAAATTCCTTTTGTGTGTGTGAACATACTTGGCAATAAAGTTCCTTCTGATTCTGAATATGCAATAATTATCTTATAATTTGATGTTTTTTGTGCAGTTTAATTGTAAATAAAAATGTTTTGTTGCTCAGTGTCTTTAACTAACTTTTTCAGATGGAATCTCAATCTGATGATCTGGTTCTGATGTTTCCAAAGTCTTCGATGGGTTTAAAGAGAGTAAAGAGAGGTTGGGTTATTCCTCCGATTCTTGTATCTGAGGAGAGCAGAGGTCCTTTCCCACAGGATCTGGTCACAGTGAGTGAAAGTCATGAAGGGAATGTTGAAAAATGGATGGATGAGAAAGAGATTTGTCTATTATTGACATCTTATGAACATATTCTGTTATTGTATCTTAATTCTTTTTGTGTTTAGATAAACTCGGACCTTTCTAAAGATTTTCAATTGGAGTACAGGATCTCAGGTGAAGGGGTCGATCTGGAACCGAAGGGGACTTTTAGTGTAGACAAATTAACAGGGATTCTGAGTGTGACTCGGGCCCTCGACAGAGAAAATAAAGATTCATATAGAGTATGTTAGAGAATGTTTTTTGGTTGTTTTTTAATGACATTTAAATTAAATTGTTCTAAGTGGATTTCAGTGATTGATTTTCTACTCATTACTATTTCTTTGAAAGCTGTCATCAGTTAATCAGATAAAAAGGCCTTGAATTTTACTGGCTTTACAAACTTTGCTTTTCATGTTAGCAGAGACCATTCAATTATTATTTTTTTTTATATTTTTTTTATTTGTATATCTACTAAAACTGAAGTCATTTTTCTTTAGGACTTTCTTAACATGCCTGTATTTCTTCTCCTGTCTTTAGCTTATGGCTCATGCTTCTGCAATTGGTGCACCTGTAGAAGAAACCCCAATGGAAATTATTATAAAAGTGCTGGACCAAAATGATAATTATCCTATATTTACACAAAATCCATTCAATGGAAATGTTCCTGAAGCTTCTGAAATAGGTAAGTGTGTGGTGCAGTTTCTCAATTAAATGGATTTTAGCAAGTGTTTTTTTTAAAGCCTCTTCATCTCGAACATCTAATCAGTGTTTCTTCTCTCACTGAAGGTCATGAGTTTATGACAGTCACAGCAACTGATGCTGATGATCCAACTATGAACAATGGTGTTGTCAGATACTCAATTATCAAACAAGATCCAGAATTACCTATTAAAAACATGTTTGCAATCAGCCATAATACCGGAAGCATTCGTGTGAATTCTTTAGGCTTGGATAAAGAGGTGAGAAATTATGAATATATTTCACAGTGATGAAGATTGATTTAATGTAAACAAACTCACCTGAAAACATTTAATCTTTCAGAAATGGTCCAAATATACTTTGTTGGTTGTGGCTGCTGATATGGATGGAGCAGGTCGTCCAGTCACTGGCACAGCTGTTATTACTGTGACTGACAGCAATGATAACGCACCTCAGTTTGAGCAAACCACCGTAATATATTATAATGCTCTGAATATATAGATGTACAAGTGTTTCGACTTTATTAATGCTTATGTCCTCCATTCATCTGTTTGTTTTAGCACAATGTATCTGTCCCAGAGAATAAAGTAGGGGCTGTTGTGGCCACACTTACAGTAACTGATGAAGATGAACCTGAATCTTCTGCCTGGTCAACCAAATATCGTATTATTGGCGGAGACAAGGGTGGGTTTTTCAACATCAGCACTGGACCCAGTCGGCTAGAGGGAATCATCACCACTGTAAAGGTACTGTGTGTTGCTCGTGTGTTTGTTCTGGTAATTGGTTGTGATGATGAACTTTTAGTAAAAGACACTTTCTTTTCCATTCAGCCCCTGGACTTTGAGAAGAACAAGAAATACATTCTGTCTGTGATTGTTGAGAACGATGATCCATTTGTCGGTTCTTTGGCCACTTCCACTGCCACAGTCACAGTGAATGTATTAGATGTGAATGAGCCTCCAGAGTTTAATCCAAAGGAGAAGGAGATTCACAAACTTGAAGATTCACCACTTGGAGACTTAGTTTCTTATACAGCCATTGATCCAGACACTGCAAAATCACAGAAGATAACGTAAGAAATATTGCAAATTATATTTGTCACCTCTGAGATCAAACCATCAATGCTGATACAATAATGATATAATGCTGAACATTATGTGTCTGGTTCCTCACAGGTACAGGATTCTCACTGATCCTGACGGCTGGCTGAGTGTAACTCCAGACTCTGGAATGATTCAAGTCAAGAAAGCTATGGATCGAGAATCTCCCAGTGTCATCGATGGCAAATACAGAGCTGTCATTTTGGCCGTGGATAATGATGGTAATTTGTGTTTGTTTAAGAGAAGAGTTCTTGTTGGCATGTTGTTTCTCTAACGTCTGTGCTTGTGTGCAGCTGACGCTCCAGCAACTGGCACTGGAACCCTGATAATTGTGTTGGAGGATGTAAATGACAACGCTCCTGTCATCAATGAAAGGGAAATAAAATTGTGCAATCGTGGTGCAGCTCAAGTGCTTCTCTCTATAACGGACAAAGATGCTCCTCCTTTTGCTGGTCCCTTTAGTGTGGAGACCCAAGGAGAAACCAGTAAAAACTGGACCATCTCGATGAATGACACATGTGAGCAATTACTAATGTTTTAATTTAATTTTAATGTTTAAATTAATTATTATTTTATTCGTTAAACATTGAAACATCTGGCTGGCTTGCTATTCTTATCTAACTATTATAATTTGTCCATTTTAGTTACCGATATCATTCTGAAATCGAAGTTTGCATTGGAACACGGCGTCTACAACATAATCCTGAGAGTTTTTGATAATCAGAGACTGTTTCAGGACAGCAGCGTTAAAGCAACTGTGTGTGACTGTGAAGAAGAAGCAGATCAATGTTCTGACTGTGCCAACAATCATTGCCAAGCATTCTCTCTCATATTGTATTTGTCTTTTACATACATCTTCATAATAAATTAATAATTTAGTCATAGTTAATCATTATTTTTGTTGATATTTTCTGAAAATTATTTTATGTTTATTATATCTGTCATTTAAATATTACTGTAATCATTGTTATCTAAAGGATAATGTACAGCCAGATGGTTTATATTGTTTTTAAATTGGTTTTTGTACTATTTTCAAAACGTTTTTAGTAATTTAGAATTTCAAAACAGATTCAAAATCACAACATGACTCTTTTACTCTTTCAATAAGTTTAAACATTGTTTACCTGTCTTATAAAGTAATTCAATACTTTCTAATTTGTATCAATTAATCTGAATACATTGGACTATCATACAATCCAACAGATCTTAATGTTCAATCAGTGAATCATCTATACTAAAAATACAGATTTTACATTTATAAAACAGCACAAAGATGAGAAACTACAGAAAACGGTCTTTTAATGAAGAAACTTAATATCTTTGTAATAAATTGCTCAGGGGATAATGGCTCCATTACCTCCCTCCACTTCGGTCTCCAAGGCCGTGAGTATGTGGCCCCCAACAAATTTTCTTGAGAGGAGTTGACAACTTGCAGGTTGGAGCGGGTTTGAGGGTGCTCAGAAGAAGAATTGGGGAGTTTAGGGTGCTCAGGAGCGGTATCAGGGAGTTTAGTGTGCTCTGGAGCGGTATCAGGGAGTTTAGTGTGCTCTGGAGCAGTTTCAGGGAGTTTAGTGTGCTCTGGAGCAGTTTCAGGGAGTTTAGTGTGCTCTGGAGCAGTTTCAGGGAGTTTAGTGTGCTCTGGAGCGGTATCAGGGAGTTTAGTGTGCTCTGGAGCAGTTTCAGGGAGTTTAGTGTGCTCTGGAGCAGTTTCAGGGAGTTTAGTGTGCTCTGGAGCAGTTTCAGGGAGTTTAGTGTGCTCTGGAGCAGTTTTAGGGAGTTTAGTGTGCTCTGGAGCAGTTTCAGGGAGTTTAGTGTGCTCTGGAGCAGTTTTAGGGAGTTTAGTGTGCTCTGGAGCAGTTTCAGGGAGTTTAGTGTGCTCTGCAGCAGTTTCAGGGAGTTTAGTGTGCTCTGGAGCAGTTTTAGGGAGTTTAGTGTGCTCTGGAGCAGTTTCAGGGAGTTTAGTGTGCTCTGGAGCAGTTTCAGGGAGTTTAGTGTGCTCTGGAGCAGTTTCAGGGAGTTTAGTGTGCTCTGGAGCAGTTTCAGGGAGTTTAGGGTGCTCTGGAGCAGTTTCAGGGAGTTTAGGGTGCTCTGGAGCAGTTTCAGGGAGTTTAGGGTGCTCTGGAGCAGTTTCAGGGAGTTTAGGGTGCTCTGGAGCAGTTTCAGGGAGTTTAGTGTGCTCTGGAGCAGTTTCAGGGAGTTTAGGGTGCTCAGGAGTGGGATCAGGGACTTGAGAGCGCTCATGAGCGGTATCGGGGACTTGAGGGGGCCCAGGATCCGGACCTGAGAGTGCTCAGGGGCAGTATCGGGGACTTGGAGTTTAGGGTGCTCTGGAGCAGTTTCAGGGAGTTTATTTTGATCAGGAGTGGGATCAGGGACTTGAGGGTGCCCAGGATCGGGATTTGAGAGTGCTTATGAGTGGTATCGGGGACTTGAGGGTGCTTAGGAGCAGTATCGGGGACTAGAGGGTGCTCATGAGCGGTTTTGGGGAGTTTAGGGTGCTCATGAGTGGTATCAAGGACTTGAGGGTGCCCAGGATCCAAACTTGAGAGTGCTCAGGGGCAGTATCGAGGACTTGAGGGTGCTTAGGAGCAGTATCAGGGATTTTAGAGTGCTTATGAGTGGTATCGAGGACTTGAGGGTGCTTAGGAGCGGTATCAGGGACTTTAGAGTGCTTATGAGTGGTATCGGGGACTTGAGGGTGCCCAGGATCCAGACTTGAGAGTGCTCAGGGGCAGTATCGGGGACTTGAGAGTGCCCAGGATTGGGACTTTCGCGTGACCTGGGGAACATGTTTTTTTTTTGCCAGGTTAGTTTTCTTGCACTGAATAAGAGCAGCAGATATGAAGTTCAGATAACAATCCCTTCACCCTTTGACGTGTACATCACACCGGTGTTCATTCGTGTCACGTGATCAACCACTAAATTCACGTGTTTTCACGCAATATCTGGCATTGATCCAGAAAAAGACGCGCTCAGATCTTGTCATTTATCACAACAATTCAGTGTTTTCAACCACATAAGGTTTCTTTTAGGTTTCAAACATTTAAATACTCATAAGGACTGGCAAAACCATATATTTTATGGTATAATACCAATTTATACTTTGAAAAATACACATGGATGTCTATAAAAGAGGAAATACCAATCCATTAAATGATAAACTGACATGGTGTTTTATTCATATCAGATACACATTGTATTGGTAACTATAAACTTCACTCTGATCTTCTCCCACTTCGCTGGCCACTTACTATCACGTATTTCAGGAGAAGTCACTGAATTGACGTGTTGTAAATCAGACAGATTCTCTGAACTGCGGCGCAAACTAACACAGCGGCACCCGTCGCGCTTCACAGATCAACAAACATGATCATTATAAAAATTAAGCGACAAAACACATTCACTTCCACATTTCTGAGAATCTGATTATCAGGTAGTTGATAACAGAGCCAACAAGTTGGTGACTGTTTTGGATAAAAAAGAAAAAACTAAATAAATGTGATACATCTATCTCATACAGGCTTTTTGTGACTGCGGTATGTCACGTGACAAGCATGACGCTTCGCCATGGAAACAATAAGCCGAAAGTTACAAAATGGGAGGGGGGGGGGGAGCGAAATGTCTACTTCTTCCTAGGGGGGGCGTGACAGAAAATAATTGAGAAGCACTGTTTTAGAGGAAGGACTGCTGCACCACTATTTGACTTCATTTTCCCCCATGCTGATCTATTTTGTATCAACCCACAGAACACATAAAACAAAACTGTGGTCGATCATCTGATGTGATGATTAGCCAATCTTTTCCTGTCTAGTTATTTTATAGATTCAGTAATGTTTTCACAAACCAAGTGGTAAAACTCTTTTAAGGCTACTCATCTCACAACAGAACATCTAAATGCACGTTTTCAAACATTTCACATTGAGAACATCTATTCTAGCATAAACCCTCATGGCTGTGTTGTTCCTTCATAACACACTTGCTTACAAACTGGAAAGATACATTTATAAACATAATAATTTAGTGTCACAGTCAGTGTGAGTAGAACTGTGGCTTGAATTAAGGTAACATCTTTAATCAAGCAACAAGGTTGAAACATGCATCTTGTGTTATTTTTTCCGTTGCATGTTTTTTTGCTTTTCAAAAGTTAAATTTTTATTCAGTATACATAATCTTGATTTAATTTTTTTCTCGATTTCAAAAAAGATGTTTTAGAAATATATGTTTCAAAATATCTTATAAATGTATACACTATTTTCTTTTTAGAGAAGTGAACTTTATTCAAAAAGTTAATCATTATTGAAATGAATCATTTTCCTGTTTATCTCTGTAAAGCTGCTTTGAAACATCTAGAAATATATAACAAAAATGTAATGTGATTTGACTGGACTTTTTGTTAAAAGTACTAAATTGGAAGATCATATTGTTGTGATCTGGTGATCAGAAATGGGGAAAATATACATCAGAAACCTGCTTGCTCATGAAAAATGTGTCCATAGAAAATCTGCACCTGTAACACATTCATTAGTGTGTTTAAGACTGTAGAGCGTCTGTGTGGCGTCATGAACACCAGCTGGAGAGACTTTGATAGCCACCAGATGGCACTCAATCCAGACTATTGTCATTCCCTCAAGGACTACATATCCCATAATCCACTGCCCGGACTCATGCCTGATTGCTTACAGCTATGTCTCATGAGCTTTTTTAATTCTGTCCATGTAAACCCAGTTAACTAGCTAAGCTAAGTTAAGCCAGCAGCCATATCACCCTGTACTCTAAGACTGGTTGTCCACGGAAGCTAAGCAGGGTTGAGCCTGGTTAGTACCTGGATGGGAGACCTCCTGGGAATGACTAGGTTGCTGCTGGAAGTGGTGTTAGGAGGCCAGCAGGGGGTGCTCACCCTGCGGTCTGTGTGGGTCCTAACGCCCCAGTATAGTGATGGGGACACTGTACTGCAACAAGCACCGTCCTTCGGATGAGACGTTAAACCGAGGTCCTGACTCTCTGTGGTCATTAAAAATCCCAAGGATGTCCTTCGCAAGAGTAGGGGTGTAACCCCGGCATCCCTGGCCAAATCTGCCCGTTGGCCTTGGTCCATCACGGCCCCCTAATCACCCCCCTACATTAATTGGCTTCATTGCTCTGTCTCCTCTCCTTAGCTGGTGTGTGGTGAGCGTTCTGGCACAGGTTGCTGTCGCATCATCCAGGTGGATGCTGCACACCGGCGGTTGAGGAGATTCCCTCCCCCCCCCCCTCCCAAGCGCTTTGAGCTTGGTAAAAAGCGCTATATAAATGTAACTGATTATTATTATTATTATTATTAACTCAGTCAATCATGGCTAAGTCTGGCTTGTTGTTTCTACTGGTTTTTCTGAGTGCTTTCCTGGTTTTTACTTGATTATGGTTTTCACTCATTCATGTTTTTTGGATTTCTGGTGTTTGTTTTGGACTGCTTTCCTGTGTATTGACCTGTTTTTGATTGTGTCTGTGGATTGTCCCAATAAATCCTCTACCTCACGTTACTGTAAAGTAACTGAACTGTGTCTTTTGAAAGAATATTTAATGACAGCCTCAATCAAGGGCGTAATTTTTGGTTTGAACATATTTAGGCAAATACAAACACGCTAATGACACACAGGTGGAAATAATCAATCCTCCATGAATCCAGGTTCAATTTGAAGGCAGCCAGTATAGAATGAGATCTTGATAGCTGACGGTTAACTGGAAAAGTCTGGCCTGGCTTATCAGAAACCAGGAAATAACCATGCATGTAGTGAAGTGTACGTTTCTTTATTGTTTCTCACATATTCAAAAGAACAAGTTAATGGAAAAGAATCAGATTTCCAGGCGCTGCCTGATTGTCCAAACATGTTCCGCTTGTCAAAGTAGTTCTGCTGCTTCAATATGTCTTAATTCATAATATCATATAATGATACATTATTTGTTGAAGTATTATGAGGATTTTAAATCTATGAAGGAATTATCTCAAGGATACAGAGAATCACTTGACCATCAGAGATGTGGAGCGCAATAAACATGTACAGTGCACATTTTCTAAACTTGTCTTTATTACATGGGGTTTCCATACTTGGAACTTTTTTGGACCGCCCAAATGACCGTAATTAAACTCATTTTGACTATGATAATAATTTAAAATGTTTATTATGAGGGAAAATATAATTGTCAGGCAGCCAACGGTAATTATAATCAACCATTGAATTATAAATGTGTAAATATGAACGTGTGTTTACATATAATTTCTTATTTTTTTCAACGTATGCTTTGTTTAAAAGCTGAAAAAGTCTGTTTCAAGGCGAGACTGGAATAAAATTCAACCTCTCTCAAACTCCTCCGTTGGGTTGATGTCTCAATCTTTCACTCCATCAGCACAAGGAGCAATGCAGGGTAAGAAAGCTGTCGATTTCATCAAAACTCTTATGAAACACTGTTATGTCTACACTAATCCGGACATATTTGAAATCTCTTCTTGCACAGCTGTAAAATGTATTAAAAGCTCAGTGAGATGATACTGAGAGAACAGAAATAATTCTTCTGCCACAATGATTTTATGACGCAAATATCTCCTCAGGTTCTGATGTGCTCAAGTCTCACTCAATCTCCATTCTCTGAACGGTCTGAAGTGCAATCGCCCTCATGTTTTACTTTTTTTTTTCTTTTTTTTGAATGATCTAAAAAAAAATTCTAATACAAGTATTGGTAATCTTTATTGGCAAGAAACAGAAATTAAAATATGGACTTTGCTTCATCCTGGAATGTGCTATCGGCTATCTACTCATAGCCAAGATTGTGAACCATAAATGAATGGAGCAGAGAGTCGAATCCCTCCCTTCATTATTTTCAGTATCACAAAGACTTTTAAAACACTCACACTTGCTTGGTTTAGCTGTGTTTTTCTTTTATTAAATGACCCCATGTAATTCATCAGACAGTTAAATTATTATAAAGTTATTTTTATAAAAAAAATTCCAATTTGTATAACGAATTGTTATATCAAGTATTCTTCTTTCAGGCCCATCAGCCACTTCCACTTGACACTCAGTTGCAAATAAGCTAAATCAGTTCAAGGCAGGTGTTCCAGAATCCATCTGGCCTCCACAGTTTCACCGCAGAGAAACCTCATAAATCTAATTTTGAAACAACTGTATCTGAGCGATCGGTTTAGTGTTTAAATTCCTCTTTTCAACCATCTGTTTGACAAGAGCAGTTCCTCATGCTGCTTTAATATAGATAGTCATCCTTTGCACAAAACTGGGATAAAAGGGGACGTCTTCTAGTTGGAGATTTTGAAATACTGGAAGCAGATCACTAACTCTATCACTTACACTATTTCAGTGCTTCTCAGAGGAAGAGGTAAACATTTCGTGCGCCCCCCTTCCCCCATTTTTGAACTTTCGCCTTGCTATGTCCATGCTTGTCACGTGACATACTGCAATCACAAAAAGCGCTGTATAATAGACTTTTTTATTCAAAATAGTCACCAACTTCTTGGCTCAACTTGTTGAAACCTAAAAGAAACCTTATGTAGTTGAAAACACTGAATTGTTGTGATAAATGACAAGCTCTGAGTGCGTCTTTTTTTGGATCAGTGCCAGATATCGCGTGAAAACAAGTGTGAATTTAGTGGTTGATCACGTGACACATATGAACACCGGTGTGATCGTACATGTCAAAGGATGAGGAGACGGTTATCTGAACTTCATATATGCTGCTACTGTTCAGTGCAAGAAAATCGCTCTGGCATCACTCCGTGCCCCCCCTGGGGGTCGCGCCCCACTATTTGAGAACCACTGCACTATTTGGTACAGATCACTAACTTAAACTTAAAATTAAGTTTCAGCTTGGTTACTGATTCCCTGACCAATCAGAAAGTTGAAGTATTGGTACTGACAAAATACCATCATCACACCTGGAGGGTGTTTCAATAGCATCACCTACTGACACGGTGTCTTATTTCCCCACTCAGGGAACCAGGTTTATATAAGTGACAAGATGCTTTAATGTAACTATTGAATCCCTTTTTCTGACAGTAATGTTTAATGCATGCGATGGAAGAAGAATGCTCTTTCAGTCCACTGACCAGCGGTTTGATGTGAGCACGGATGGGACGGTAACACTCAAGAGACCAGTGACTCTTCATGAAGGACACAAGGTGTTTTCTGTGAACGCTTGGGACTCCAGTGGCAAGAAGCACACGGTATCTGTCAGAGTTGAGCGGGTCCACCATCATGAGGAGCATCACATGGACACGGTCATGAACATCTCCTCTCCACAGGTACAAACCAGTTCCTGCTGCCAATACAGTGCAAGCCTGACCTCTATTGGACATCTCAGTTTTTATGTGTGGTACGTTACTATGGTACTATAAATGGACACATTCAATGATTAATATCTCTACATGTTTAAGGCTAATTATTGGAGGCTTGTGTTAAATTTATAACATTTTCAATCCCTACTGATAAATGTAATTTTTGTACGCCTCTCTGATTGCTCTCAAACACAAAATAGCCTGCCGATATGTATCATTCATACAAGGCTAAAGCCTAAAACCGATGATTACCTAAACATTTACATTGTTTTATATTCAACTCCATTTATTATGTCATTGAATGATGTACAGCCAGCCTGGTTTATTGAAAAGGAACCAGAAAATGTACCCCTCCCCATATATTAATACTTTTTATAGACCGAATTTTATTTGATTTATTTAAAAAAAAAAAAAAAAAAAAACCTTGTCCACAACAGATGAACTTAAGAATCTTGGATTCTTAAACAGTAGGTCATGGACTATATTTCAGCCAAGTTTGATGGATGTACTCGAGATGTGAATTAAATGTGAATTTGAGGGTCACTTAGGCCCTTCTTAAGACCCCTTATCCACAGTTGCGGAACTTAAGAAAGACTGATTCTGAGTTTCATCCCCAAACCCAACATTTTGAAAGAGGTTTGGTGGATGTACTCATGATGTGAATTAAATCTACTATTTCGGCACTTTGGCCCTTTCTTAAGCCCCCTTGTCCACAACTGATGAACTTAAGAATCATGGATTCTTAAACAGTTGGTCATATACTACATTTCAGCCAAGTTTGATGGATGTACTCAAGATGTGAATTAAATGTGATTTTTGGGGTCACTTAGGCCCTTCTTAAGCCCCTAAGTCCACAATTGGTGAACTTAAGAAATCACATTTTGTCAATAGACCTAATGTCAGAACATTTCGGTAAAGGTTTGGTGGATGTACATGGGGGTGTGAAACAAATCAAATCTTTTGGCTACTTTGGGTGGCGCCCACTACTTGTTATCCACATTTCCAGAACTTAAGAAAGGCCTTTTCAGGGTCCTGGGGTAGTGTCCTATCCATTCCAGGGGTCAAACCTTTCGTACTCGAGGTGTGAAACAAATGTCTCTGGGTTCCTAGACTATGATTATAAGGAAGGAGAGGTAAGTTGCCACACACACTTACTTTAACAGTCACTGAAAGAGGGTAATGACTTCCCTTTATATGTTGTAGATAGTACCTTGGAGAACTGGAGGAAGGATGGGACCTGAGACTGAGACTTCCAGCATAGTTTATCTTCTGCTGATCCACAAGGTCAAGACAGGATAATAGATTTTGGTGAAGGGCACATTCCTTTCCACTCCCGTTCAATGGTTCTACTAAATACACTTACTGCTTTTAACAGTAAAACCGTAGTTTTTCTTGGCCACCCTTCTCCGACAGGTTTCTCACAAGTACATGTTCATCTTGCTACAGGGCAAAGCTCCATTCCCTTCAGATGAAATTATCTTTCTCCTTGCAGCCGCCTTTTTCATGTTATTTGCCAGTAACTCTGCAACTTTTATTAGGAACCTCAGTCGACTCATGCACCACAGAGTTATAGGCATGAACAATTTTAATATGGTTTTCACAGTTTGACTCATCTGTCTCCTACATATCCCCAACTGTATCTTACTGAACCTTTCTGTATCTTTGGGATGATTTTTGAACGGGATGTTTTCAAAATCGCTCCCTTGGTTGCAATGGATTTTTGATGGGAAGCGAAAGCATATAACAAGGTCTTCAAATATTTTCCGTGCGGCTGACTTCCCCAACTTACTTCTGGTGGCATTCAACTGGGCAAACTTTGACAAAGCTCTACTCTACCTTCACTTGGAGAAGATTAAAGTGAGAGCAGTCAATTGAGATAATCTGAAATAGAAATAGTCTCTTGTCTTCTCTCCTCTGCTGGCACAAGTCTATATGCAGGTCATCCAAAAGAGAAATTAAGCTCTTTGTATTGTAGTGGACGGTGAGTGTTTTCTGTCATTGGACTGAGTTCTTCTTTGGCCTTTCTTTCTCATGGCGTGTTTTTGCCCAGTTGAAAAATTACAGACAGTTTTACAGTAACATTATTTATAGCCGTGTATGTACTCTGTTTGGTTTCTTTCAAATGGTACACTGTATAATAGCTTAGTTTGTGTTTCTCTTGGACTTCTCCTGGCAATGCTCCTACCTGTGTTTGGAATAAGGATTCTTTAATCATTTTAAATTCAAAACAATTACTGTAAAGGCATGAAATTGACCATAATTCCTTTGTTAACCACTTTTAAAGCAGTGTGTTAGCATTTGAAAAATGTGTTGCACATTTCAACTGGTGGAGTATGAATGACCAAAAAATGAATACGTTTTCGGAAGATTTAATGCATTTTGTGTGGAAGCAATGGAAAAATGATTCACTGTTTGGTGAGTTTACATAGACTTCTGTTTTTCAGTCTATGTGAAAGATTTCAACAATTTGCCTTCAGTTTCGACCAGTTGAAAGAAAAATGTAAGCACACTATTCAAAGTGTGTGTGTCTGTAATAATAATAAGCTCAGTTTAACACCTATAGACAGTCTGCATAATTATGTAATGTCTGTGTGTGTCTGAATGAAGCATTTATATACAGCTTTGTAATATTGTACACCTAAAGCACTAAAGTATAGTGATATCAGGAGTCTTTCCCCTCCCTCCACCAGTGTGCAGAATCCACTTATAAAACAACGGTTGCAGTCACAGTTCACCAGAAGTGTCATGGGATTTGTAATGACCACAGAGAGTCAGGACCTCAGTTTAATGTCTCATCCAAAGGATGGTGGTTTTAAGAGCATCAGGACACACATAAGTGTGTGAGACATAATTTGCAATTTGTAAACACAGTGCAGGATCGAACACAAGAGATAAGCATGAGGTTTTGATATGATAACACCCTCTGTCTGCCTCACTATCACCTCTTTGCATGTGACCCATCAGATAAGCATGAGGTTTAGCTGGCCAGCTGTGTTTCAAGAGTGATGAGTTTGTTTCATAGAACGAAGAGAAAATGCACAATTATGTATGTCAAGACACTGCTATCATTCTGTTTTGAATGCATTTTAAAATTTTGGAAAATTGTGTTTTTCAGTTGGTGGAGAATGAATGACAGTTCATGGATTTTGAAAGATGCTTTTTTTCACTGTTTAGTTCTCACAGATTCTGTGAGAAAAGTTTTGACAGTGGCTTCAGTTTTAACCAACGCATGTTAACAGCCTTTCGAAAAAAGGTGAGAATAACAGATTCATACCATGCTAAAGCAGACTAAAGCTGATGGTAATGTAAGTAAAGCACGTGTCAGTGCTTTGAGTTTGATGCGAGCTGCAAGTGGGAGCCAGTGCAGAAATGAAGAGGAGTGACGTGGCCCGTTTGGGTTCATTGAAAACCAGATGAGCTGCAGGTTCTGGATCAGTTGCAGGGGTTTGATTGCACTTGAAGGAAGTCCAGCCAGAAGAGCATTGCAATATAAAGACTAGAAATCACCATAGCTTGTATGAGACATTGTGTTGCTCAGTGAGGAAAACCCTGATCCTGTCAGGATCCTGCCCTGACAGCCTTGTTCGTTTTGTCTTTGTTTAATGTTTGCTTGTTTTTTGTGTGTGCTTGACACATGCCTCTGTCTTTGTTCATGTTTACCATGTGCCTCTTGTCTCACCTCCTCATTTCCAGTTACCACACCCCCTTGTCTAGTCCTCGTTTGCTTGAGTGTGTTCACCTGTACCTCATGTTCTCTGCTCCCTTTATATTGTGCTTGTTTCACTCATGTCTTTGTTGGTTCGTTTTGTGGGAGTTCCTTGAAAGTGTTGTTAGATGAAAGCTAGCTTTTGTTTTTCTACTGCCTTAGTATTAGTGTCTATCTCCTCTTGTTGCTAGTTTATTTTTGATACTCTAGTTCTTGTGTTTTTCTCTAAATGCGCTCATTTGGCTGTTTGCATGCTTTTCTCTAGTCATAGTTTTGTCAGTTTTAATTGCTCTGGTTTTGTTTGTTATCTCTTGTCTTGAGTGTTGTCCTTTGTTGGTTCCTGCCCTGCCTCCTGTTTCACCCTGGCTGATGACACTCCTGGCCTGGCAGCTAGTCTGGTGCTACACCACATCCTCAAGTGTCAAGCCTCTGGTCTCCTGAGCTGCTGGATAATCTCCTTCATCGGCCTGAGTGTCTCTTCTGTTTTAAGTCCTGACCAGCCAGCTCTCCAATGTCTTCCCTGCTCTAGTGTTTTGCCCGTCACTTCACCATCATTGTCTTGTGCCTTGTCTACTGTAAAAAAAAATCACTAATCATTCATCTACGCATTTGGGTCCTCTCTGTTCAGGAGCCGTGACAGATCCTCCTGATGTTGTGAAGTCCAAACCTGCATGATCGAACTGTCTTGATTAGGTGATGCATGGTCACATACATCCTGAAATATTACAAGGTCACTTGGTCCTGAAATATTACTCCAAGATTTCTGGCAGACCTTGATGGGGTAATCATTGAGGAGCTGATCTGTACAGTGAAGTACAAAATGTATTTTGCCAAGTTGAGCTGCAGGTGATGCGCTTTCATCCATGCCGAGATGTCTGCTAGACAGCTTGTGATTTGCACACCTGTCTTAATCAACTGAACATGTCACTCTACCTCTTTCCATTGTTACCTTAACTCCTCCCATTTAGTACATTGCATTCTGGGTAATGCAGTTCTCTGATTCTGTCACACTACCGTTGGATAATCTGGTTGAAATGATGGATAGAGCTGTGTGTCTTAGGCGTAGCAATGGTAGGAGAAACCGTGAGCCAGTATGATGAGGTTATGTGGTGTATATGGAAAAGAGAAGGGGTCCAAAAACTGAACCCTGAGGAACACCGGTGATCAGTCAACATTTTTTGGAGATTTTCAATTCTGGGTAGTGGTGCTTGCGGAAGTGTGTCGACGTCATCCTGCACCTGTTCAGGCAAACTCATGCTTCTGGTTGTTTTGGGTCTGACCTTCTGTTTAGGACAGATACTCAGAGTAGTTTAGTGCAAACAAAGCATTTATTGACTGATTTCAATAATGCAAGATAACAGTTTGGGTTGGATCTTGAAGGGAACAGGCTGACAGGATGATGTGATTATGGAGAGTGAAAGGGAATAATGAAGCACACACATCAAGGGGAATCCAGGGGAGTGATGAGAGGTTGGAGGCAAGTAGAGTAATCTTGGAGTGGAGCGATTGAGAACTTGATTGGAGATATCTATTTTAGATGAGTCAGCGATTCAGACACAGTAGTCCTGTGTGCATTGCATTGGTTGGATGGTAAACTGAGTGAGGTGTGTGCTTTTGAAGGCTGGTGAAGACGTGATGAAGTGCAGGTGTGTGCAATCAGTATTCTGGAGAGGTTGCTCATTGTGTTGTGGAGGTGAGAGAACCTGACACTACCCATGAAGTTATTGAAAATAACTGCTCACAACTTTCCTAAAACAGCATGGACCTCCTTTGTTTCAATCATAAAAATACTGTAAATTGTGATGCTGTACCCTTCATTCACTGACAGAGTTCGGGTTTAATAATTGTATTTATTTATCTAGCAAATATATATTTGTTAGCAATTTCATCACACCTTATGCCACATCCTTACACCCCGCCCCCCATAAAAATAGAAATAATAACTGTACAATCTTAACTAACAAAGAAGTGAAACCAGACCTTTCAAGACGTTTTGCTGAGAATGGAGGCAAAGAAGATTGTGCGATTGGGAGCTGTTGTTCTCCTCTGTAAGGTAGGATTTTATCCAGGGCAAGTTTCATAAACTTTGGATGTTTTTTTAGTGTCTGATTGTACTGATCATGTTCAGAAAATACTACTTTATTTGTATCTCTTGAGAAGCTGATGAGTTGAGTATTAAAAAGCTAAACATCATAAAATCTACAACCAAAGATCAGTATCGAACATTTATCATCTGTAAAATTGCTGCTTGTCACTTTTGTTACAGAGGTTGATTGTTGTTGTTTTTCAGAACTAACAGTCTTTTTGTTTTTTCTGTTGTTATATAAAGGTCATTAACTTTTTTTTAACTACCTTTTTTATTTAAAAAAATTTCACATGCCTTTCAGACCAACTCTTCCAATCAAAACACGTTTGCCATTTCAAACAGATCTTTGTCAGATAAGAGAAGCAATACATACATGTCTCGACCAGGGCAAAAAAACAAACGTTCTTTTCCACATCATTCATTCCACAGAACCTGTTTTAGTTATCCGGTACATTTGTCGATTGTTTCACACAAACTGACATTTGTACAAAAAAACCCATGGCTTCACACAAATTCATCAAAGTGATTCAATTCATCACAAATTCTGTTTAATAATTGTTCCATCCTTAATGATGGAAACAACAATTTATCAGTCCGGTTCTTCCCATCCAAATACACAGGACAGCAGGAGGAATAAACAGGAAGGCTGAGCTCATACCAATATAAGAGGATTTCAGTGTGCGACCAGCATAAAGAGCTGATGGGATGCTTTTGTTCTGTGTAAACTCCATGGCTAATGCATGAATCTAAAAGCTCAATCTTGATTTAAGTGCTAACTTTCAACCATGGAAAGCATCCCAAACCTGTTTACCTTATTTTTCCTATGGTGTAATGAAAAAGTGAGATAATGAAATGCATCTCATTGTATCCACAGTTTTGATATTACAGGATTTTAACAGTTCTGAAAAGTATGTACATGTGCAAATAAGCCTGTGAGTAAACTGAGTTTTGATGGTTGTCCCTGAATGCATTTTATGCAAAAAAGACTGGAAAATTATCCATAGTTTAGACTACTCATTGCTGGAAGTGATTAAATCCTTTATTTTACTAATAATATCCTTTAATTTCAAGTGTATACTGTATGTATTACATAAAGACATTTGATATGTTTCAAATTAGGTGTTTTTCTGTGAATATGCGGCGGGGTCTTCATGTACGTGTGGCTTTGAGTCGGAGTTGCTGGTGTTTAAAGTTCACAGAGATGACCTTCACCATGGAAAAACACTAGGAAGAGGTAAGTTTGTTCTCGTTAAATAAAACCTTAAATGAACATTTGGAGTTATTATCTAAAAATGTTTGATATTTGGGTAAATAATCCCTTATACAATTAAATATTTTAACTGTGGTTTAACAGGGGACTGTAACAATCAATTTTATTCTGTACATGCACTGTATCTACTAGAGCTGTAACTGAACACAGATATTACCCGTTGGTTAAGTCCCTCGTGTACTTCCTTTCTGTCGTGTCAGTCGTTCACTTCCTGTTCCTGTCCGTGTTTTCCCATGCGTTTCCTCACTCAGTCACCCCGTGTGTCTTGTCGGCTGTGTCCAATCCCCTCATCATCTCCTCTTGTATTTAAGCTCTCTTGTGTTCCATTGTGTTTGTCAGTTGTCGCTGCTACCATGTGTGTGTTGTTGCATCTCCATGTTCCGTGTCTCCTTGTTCCAAGTGACTCCTAGGTTTTGCACTAAGAGCACCATTTTGTTTTGCCTTTTGAAAGTCTTTTGCTTGTTCACTGCCGTTTGAAATAAATACAATCTGTTTCTCCTAGTCTCTCTCCGCATTGCACATGTTTCCGACGTAACATCGGATGTCATACCTCGAATTTGAATTTTTCGAGACGTACCTTTGAATTTTTCGAGACGTACCTCGAATTTGAAGTGTCCACAGAGCTGACATTTATCTGTTGTGTTCATCCACGTTGTTTGCAGTAAACAGACACTGCCTTCCTGCATTTGGATTTTCATTCACTGACACGTCTCCGTCGTTTCTGTCTCTCTCTTGCTGGCACAGCCGTCAGTGTTGTTGATCGATAAAGATGAGGGCTTTGAATCTTTTTTGATATTTTCATTTTGTCATGTGTTTCTGAAGGGGAAAGCTGATCCTTGCAGTTCCTGTACATATTTTGGCCCTCAAACAATTTTTTTTCCACTGTCTCATGGTACTATGTCAACATAAGATGTGATTCTCTACTCATCACAGAACAAAACAGACGTTAATCATAACATCTAAATATATACAGTGGTACCTCGAGATACGAGCAGCCTAACATACAAGTTTTTTAAGATACGAGCCAGAGCTCGGGCCATATTTTCGTTCAAGATACGAGCCCAAATGTCTGTGTTTCCGGAGCATCCCGCTAGTTGGCGTGCAGGGTCGAGCATCTCTCGCTCACTCGCACGTGTTGCCCACGTGTGAGCACAGTGTGAGCGTGGTTCGCGATTGTTGACGGGGAGGGGGGGGGGGTGTAGAGGGGTTTGCGACACACGCCTACTCTCGACCACAGATTCAGCGCTACTGCTGCTTGTTATATACAGAAACTGAGAAAAGAGTGTTCCTTTATAAATAATAAAGCTGATATTATAGTCTATCAGCGGCTGCTGGATTCACCGGAATGTGACACTACAGAGAGGCTGGTGTTCTGTTTATAAAATTAAATATCAACTTGGTAACACTGATTCCCTGAATAATCACAAAGTTTAAGAACTGGTACTGACAACAGACCATCATCACACGTGGAGAGTGTTTCCATAGCATCACCTACTGACACAGCGTCTTGTTATCCATTTATTTGACACATGTGCCAAGATGCATTATTATTCTTTATTGTATCTTTTTCTGACAGTAATGTTTAATGCATGCGATGGAAGAAGAAGAACGCTCTTTCAGTCCACTGACCAGCGGTTTGATGTGAGCACGGATGGGACGGTAACACTCAAGAGACCAGTGACTCTTCATGAAGGACACAAGGTGTTTTCTGTGAACGCTTGGGACTCCAGTGGCAAGAAGCACACGGTATCTGTCAGAGTTGAGCGGGTCCACCATCATGAGGAGCATCACATGGACACGGTCATGAACATCTCCTCTCCACAGGTACAAACCAGTTCCTGCTGTCAGTACAGTGCAAGCCTGACCTGTGTGCTTTTGTTTCCATTGCTGCTTTGTTTGTTGCCTTAAGGATTCATTACTCACACCTGTTCATCATTATCCCCTTGTAATCTTGTGTTTATAAGCCACAGTGTTGATTGTGTTGACTGTCATTTGACTCTTATTTTCATTAAATCTTACACTGCATTTGAATCCAGCTCTCCTTCATTTCTGAGTTCATCCAGCATTACAGAAAGGAGATGATTGAGAACTTGGTCCACAATAGTTGCCTTCATTTCCTATTTCATTGGAAAATGTATGCATGTTCTTGGCCTCTTCTACCTTTCTATTACGATGCTGTTTGTTTCCTTGTTGTTCTTTTATTGTCAGAAATTGTTACACTGTGTTTTGCTCTGTCTATATATGCTTGCCAACTGAAGGGTCATTAGATGCCCCTTAAATTCAAGATTCACTTGTGCAATTCATCAATTCAGGACACATTTATAACAAAAAGGGCATCTAAAAGAAATGTTTAGGAAATGTGCTTGATAAATTGACTAGTTTTTAAATGGTTACTTCCCTTCAAAATAAAGTATATAAATTACTTACCCTCGTTCCAAACCCGTGAGACTTTTCATTAATCTTCGGAACCCAAATAAAGATATTTTAAATTCTATCTGAGAGATTTCTGTTCCACCATTGACAGTCTATGCAACCACCACTTTATCACTTCAAAAAGAGATCAAAAAACTAATCCAGATTAATTGCAGACCTTGAAATTCATGACGGCATCGACGGCAAATGCCGTTGTGCCTTTCATTTTTGCCAAATTGCCCCTATCATTTTCATGAAATCGGCGGCAATATTGCCGTGCCCTTTTGCCTTTTGCCCCTATCCCTTACAAGTGAAAAGTATATTTATTGATGAATTATCCTGAACGAACTTAAAATCAAAATACAACGTCTCCATTTTCGCAAATCTATTCACCAGTTGCAGCCATGTTTAGATCCACTGCGCGAAATTCACACAATAAGAAAACAAACACAAGTCAAAATCAGAAGAAGAAAAAGCAGTCTCTCCCCCTGGAAGCGTGTTGATCGGATGAGAAGAGCACGCTTTCATGCAGCACAATCACGTCTTGCATGATTGACAGGTCAGAAAGCCTATCAGCATGAGACTGACAGTACAGAGGTCAGACAACCCGTGCAAGAAACAAAAACAGAAAGAAAATACCGCAAAATTTTTTATTGAAATATTCTTGTATACAGTGCTATGTTGTATTGTTACTGCTGAAAGTTATGTTCAGTTATGATATTAAGTTATGTTCAGAAAAGTTACTTTTTAACAATAAATCTTCCTTTATAAAGAGCTATTACTCCTAGTATGTTAACTATTCAACTCTGTACCAATCACAAGAAAAGTGTTAAATCATCATAGATAATTATGTTTGGCATTCTATAGGGTGTAACATCAATATCACAGAAAATTCATTTAAGAGTATGAAACGGACAACATAAAAAGTAGCAAACATTATGCTAATGTACATAAAACGTAAATTGCCTTAATGTTGCCTTGACGTTTTTAATATTGCCTTTGTGGCCTTATTAGACAACAAGAAATGCCTTGGTGCCCTTTAAATTTCTATCATTTCTAAGGCAACTTGGCAGTGCCCTCTTCGCAACGAATTTCAAGGCCTGTAATTGACCTGTTTAGTCAAAATTTTCTCAAGAGGCTCGATCACTTTATGTGATGAAGAGATTGAATTTGCTGGTCTATATCTCCACAAAAATCTTCAACAGATCACTGGAGGTGTGTGAAACCCCTTCCTGCTCCAAATGCTCCACCATCTTCCCCATCCCAAATTATTCCCAAATCATCTGAAGGACATCTCTGGACTCTTGCTGGACGCCTGCCGTTTGCTTATTGGGTAAACTGGTCTGTGGATGATGTGGTCAACACGGCACTTCACTCCATCCTGCAGCATCTTGATAGACCTGGAACGTGTGTGAGGATTGTGTTTCACATCCAGGCCACTTCCTGTTTGAACTGCTGGCGATTGGCTGAACACCAAAACAGCAGGAACTAATGGACTTTTTTTTCCTCAGGACATCTACCAATTCAATTACCACAATAAACATGTTCAATAACAAAAAAACTATACATAAGATTATTCAACAAATCCTACCTATTATTCACATTGCCTTGCATTAGTTTATAAAATACCTAATATGTTGTCTATTGGTTATATTGTGTAATTTTTATATATGTCATTATTTTTATTATCTGTGCCTTGTCTCTGTCTTTCTGGCAATAAAGTTCTTTCTGATTCTGAATATGCAATAATTATCCTATAATTTGATGTTTTTTGTGCAGTTTAATTGTAAATAAAAAAATGTTTTGTTGCTCAGTGTCTTTAATGAACTTTTTCAGATGGACTCTCAATCTGATGATCTGGTTCTGATGTTTCCAAAGTCTTCGACAGGTTTAAAGAGAGCAAAGAGAGGTTGGGTTATTCCTCCAATCCTTGTATCTGAGGAGAGCAGAGGTCCTTTCCCACAGGATATGGTCACGGTGAGTGAAAGCCATGAAGGAAATGTGCAAAATAAGATGTCAATAACGGACAAATCTCTTTCTCATCCAACTTTTGTTATTGCATTTTATTAACATGTTCTGTTATTGTATCTTATTTCTTTCTGTATTTAGATAATGTCGGACCTTAATAAAGAAGCTCAGGTGGCATACAGGATCTCAGGTGAAGGGGTCGATCTGGATCCTAAGGGGACTTTCACTGTAGAAAGATTAACAGGGATTCTGCATGTGCATCGGCCCCTCGACAGAGAAAAGAAAGCTTCGTACAAAGTACGTTTGTTTTTAAATAAATGTTTTTTTACTGTATTTCAGTATCGGATTGTCTACTCGTTCCTAATTCTTTGAAAGCTGTCATTAGATAATCAGATAAAAAGTCCCAGTTAAATGGCTTTACACACTTTACTTTTCATGCTAGCAGAGAATGTATATTTTTGTGTTTAATGTAATTTGTTATCTACTAAAATTGAAGTCAGTTTTCTTTAGGACTGAACTTTTCTATTAATGTGTGAAAGTTAACAGACAATCTAATTTATTTGTCTTTAAATAATCTCAGATATTTACCTCTTAACATGCCTGTATTTCTCCTCCTGTCTTTAGCTTACAGCTCATGCGTCTGCAATTGGTGTGAATGTAGAAGAAGCCCCAATGGAAATTATTCTAAAAGTGCTGGACCAAAATGATAATTATCCTATATTTACACAAAATCCATTCAATGGAAATGTTCCTGAAGCTTCTGAAATAGGTAAGTGTGTGGTGCAGTTTCTCAATGAAATGGATTTTAGCAGGTGTTTGTTTTTCATCTCGAACATCTAATCAGTGTTTCTTCTCTCACTGAAGGTCATGAGTTTATGACAGTCACAGCAACTGATGCTGATGATCCAACTATGAACAATGGTGTTGTCAGATATTCAATTATCAAACAAGATCCAGAATTACCTATTAAAAACATGTTTGAAATCAGCCGTAATACCGGAAGCATTCGTGTGAACTCTTTAGGCTTGGATAAAGAGGTGAGAAATTATGAATATATCTCACAGTGATGAAGATTGATTGAATGTAAAGAAACTCACCTGAAAACATCTAATCTTTCAGAAATGGTCCAAATATACTTTGTTGGTTGTGGCTGCTGATATGGATGGAGCAGGTCGTCCAGTCACTGGCACAGCTGTTATTACTGTGACTGACAGCAATGATAACGCACCTCAGTTTGAGCAAACCACGGTAATTAGGTGTTCAAACGCGAAGCGTTGAAAACCTATTGTAATTGTTAAGATTAGTGTTTTTTTCCTTCTGCCGTAAAACAGATCGTGCAGACCAAACCGTAAGGTCTAGAGAATTGAAGGTCTCCTCTTTAGGGGCAGCGTATCAAAATATGACGCAAATCGGCCAATAGGTGGCGCTGCTGTGACTACAAACGCGTAATCGCTCATAACTCGTAAACCGTTTGTCGTACACTCAAGTGTCTTATATATCTAGAATCCTTGGCTCAAGACTTAAAAAATGTATATCTCCGATTTCATTTCCGCCCCGAAAAAGTTTCCGCCATTTTGAATTTTCTGAAGAAAAAAAAATTCAAACTCCTGATAGGCTGTTTGTCCAAATCACGCGAAACTTCACACGCATCATCTAGAGACTCTCATAACCAAAAGTAGGAAAGGAATCAAAGGAATTTTGATCGGTGATTCACAATCTAAACACGAAGTAAAAACGTTTGGACATGGCGGAGCCACTTTCGCTAAAATCGTAATAACTCTGGAACTCAAAGAGATAATCTCACCAAACTTCACATAGTTATGTAAGCGCTCATTTTGTGGTCACACCAAAAAAACTGCGACGGTTGACAACTTGGTGGCGTTATATTGCGAAAAAACAAAAAAAGTCTAAATCACCTGTACAGGGTCACATGTTAGTCTGATTGACCTGAAACTTCTCATGCACGGTCTTTGTCCAAGCGTCCATGATGGTCTATGAGGACATTGGCATATCTCAAAAAACATGTCCGTCATCAACCAATGAATTTTGATCATCAACTAGAACGTCTTAATGAACGTTGATCGGAATGAAACTCAATGGGTGTGTTTGACTCATAGTCCTAGAGGTCTCTATGAATTTTGAAAAAAATCGGACACTAATTGGCGCTAACAAGTTTTTTGCATCTCTACTGACGTGGTGTTTCACACAGCCACACAATACTAATATCATCTGATAGATCTTAACTTGCTGAACAACTTTGCCTCAAGAACCACCTGCTGTCAATCAAATAGTTTGTGAAATATTGGAGATATTTGAACTTTTTCGAACTCGTCATAGGCCGTCCATCCGATTGGCTTGAAAATTCACACCCATCATCTAGAGAGACACTCATGGCAAAAAGTTATCAAAGGAATTTCGATTAGTTAAATCGTTCAGCAGATACAAATTTTCATATATTTCTGGTTTGGCCTATTGTGAGTAAAAAGTCTATATATCTTGTTAACAAAACGGTGTAAATGTAAAGTAGTAGTCATTTTGAAGAAATGTGTCAGGTTTTATGTATTTCTGAAGCTCCTAGGGCTCACAATAAATTATAAACTCTCTAGCATAATTTTTTTGAAAGACTGGAATACTAGTTTTGTCCACAAGAGGCACTGTCAGGCTAGGAAACCTTTTTTCCATTTATAGTTAGACTCTCTGTTCACATGTTCTTTCACACATCCACACAATATTAATTTCATTTGATAGACGATGTCATACTGAACAACCTTCATAAAACTGTGATTATGTGGAGAACAGGTCAAATTGACATAAACTGGCATAACAGATCAGATGACATGTGGTGGTAAACACATCCACACAATATTTACATCATTTGATAGATCTTCTCATACTTATCAACTTCGGAACATGTCTATATATCATTTACTTAAAGTAGAAACTTCATAAAATTGTTTATGTGTAGAACAAGTCAGATTGACATAGGCTGACATAACAGATCAGATGACATGGTGATTGTCAGATTGACATAGACTGACATAAATTGGCATGCCGGTTCAGATGATGTGGTGTTAAACATCCACATAGTATCAATATCATTTGATAGATCTTCTCAGTCTGAACAAATTTGTAACATGTCTATACATTGTTTGCACAAACTAGGAACTTCACAGAACTGTGCACATTATATGAACTAGTCCGATTAACAAAAAAAGCAGCATAACAGCTCAGATGGTCTTTGTACGTTTGAACACCGGTGATTGCTGCTTGCAGCTATATTATATTATAATGTTCTGAATATATAAATGTATGTTTTGACTTAATTAATACTCATATACACTCATTCATCTCTTTGTTTTAGCACAATGTGTCTGTCCCAGAGAATAAAGTAGGGGCTGTTGTGGCCACACTTACAGTAACTGATGAAGATGAACCTGAATCTTCTTTCTGGTCAACCAAATATCGTATTATTGGCGGAGACAAGGGTGGGTTTTTCAACATCAGCACTGGACCCAGTCGGCTAGAGGGAATCATCACCACTGTAAAGGTACTGTGTGTTACTCGTGTGTTTGTTCTGGTAATTGGTTGATGATGAACTTTTAGTAAAAGACACTTTCTTTTCCATTCAGCCCCTGGACTTTGAGAAGAACAAGAAATACATTCTGTCTGTGATTGTTGAGAACGATGATCCATTTGTCGGTTCTTTGGCCACTTCCACTGCCACAGTCACAGTGAATGTATTAGATGTGAATGAGCCTCCAGAGTTTAATCCAAAGGAGAAGGAGATTCACAAACTTGAAGATTCACCACTTGGAGACTTAGTTTCTTATACAGCCATTGATCCAGACACTGCAAAATCACAGAAGATAACGTAAGAAATATTGTAAATTATATTTGTCACCTCTGAGATCAAACCACCAACGTTTAATTAACAATAGATTTGCCTGGATGGACTTTAATTCATTTGTTTTTGTCAAACATCTTCATTAGCACTAGTAACCACTGAGAACCACCGTAGCAACTGTCAAGGCCTTTATCCCTTCTAATATAAAATCTCTCATACACAGAATTCAAATCATGGCATGCCTGTTAATGACTTTAAACTTCAAATGATTTTAATCTTCCAGGCAAGTCTTAGTCAAACCAGCATGAAGTTGTTCTTGCTGAACATTATGTGTCTGGTTCCTCACAGGTACAGGATTCTCACTGATCCTGACGGCTGGCTGAGTGTAACTCCAGACTCTGGAATGATTCAAGTCAAGAAAGCTATGGATCGAGAATCTCCCAGTGTCATCGATGGCAAATACAGAGCTGTCATTTTGGCCGTGGATAATGATGGTAATTTGTGTTTGTTTAAGAGAAGAGTTCTTGTTGGCATGTTGTTTCTCTAACGTCTGTGCTTGTGTGCAGCTGACGCTCCAGCAACTGGCACTGGAACCCTGATAATTGTGTTGGAGGATGTAAATGACAACGCTCCTGTCATCAATGAAAGGGAAATAAAATTGTGCAATCGTGGTGCAGCTCAAGTGCTTCTCTCTATAACGGACAAAGATGCTCCTCCTTTTGCTGGTCCCTTTAGTGTGGAAACCCAAGGAGAAACCAGTAAAAACTGGACCATCTCGATGAATGACACATGTGAGCAATTACTAATGTTTTAATGAGAAATTAACCATTCTTTACACATTGAAATATGTGACTGGCTTTGTTTTCATATCTAACTATTCTAATTTGTCCATTTTAGTTACCAGTATCATTCTGAAATCGAAGTTTGCACTGGAACACGGCGTCTACAACATAATCCTGAGAGTTTTTGATAATCAGAGACTGTTTCAGGACAGCAGCGTTAAAGCAACTGTGTGTGACTGTGAAGAAGAAGCAGATCAATGTTCTGACTGTGCCAACAATCATTGCCAAATGATCCAAATCCAGTTCTGTCTGCAGTAATTCATCTATCAATCTGCTGTGAAGAAGTAACACACGGTTAAATCCAAAAAGCTTATTTTATTTGAATTAGACTGTATAAATTACATGAATTCCTGGTTATGTTTACTGATAATAATAACAATTCATGACATTTATATCACACTTATCATTTGGAAGAAGGGAATCTCCTCAAACACATCCACTATAGTTGCCAGAATTCCCATCACACACCAGCTTTATTTATCCAGTTCTGTATTAATATCACTATTGATAACATCGCTCACATTATATTTGTCTTTTACCTACATCTTTATAATTCATTAATCAATTATTCATAAATAATCATTATTTTTTCTGAACAATATTTTACATTTATTGCATCTATGCCATCTTAATATTGCTGTAGAATATACATCTGTACATTATACTTTATATAATAATTACTGCAATATTAAAAAGATTTTCTACTATTTTCACAATTGGTTTTCACATTTTAAAAAATTGTGTGTACTAATCTTACAACAGATCACCATAAATGTACAGTTTTTCAAACATTTCAGAATATTTTCTCTAGATTTTTTTTTTCCTTCCAAGGTTACAATGTATCAATTTCAGTCTTTTAGTAAGTTTAATCTTTATTTTTCTTCCTTATAAAGTAATTAACTTTCATAATGTTATGAACAATAAACTTTCTAATTTGCATCTGTTGTTATTCATTTGAATATATTTATACTACAATGTGCATTAATAGTACAAATGAGCTGATTTGCCAAAATTTGCCAAAGTTCACACCTACCAATGATTCAGGAGCAGTAAAGGTGTTTGTATTTGGCGTGCTGTCCGAGGAGAGGCTCTGAGCTCGGTGTTTAGCCTGAACCTGGAGCACTCCCCCCCCCCCCCCCCGTATCCTGACTTTGATAGGAACAATTAAGTAGGAGGAGTCGGGGTGGTGGATGCCGTAAACTGTCAAGCGGTGGAGGTGAGTCAAACATGACTATATATACATGCTTCCACTCCAAACTTTGTTATTAAAACATCATTTATTGTTGCTGCTGCTGTTTTTACTGCTGCTGCTGCTTTTATTGTTATTGCTGATGACATGTTGATTGCGTTAATCCTTTGAATGTGCTCCTCCCAAACTTTGTTATTAAAACATCATTTATTGTTGCTGCTGCTGTTTTTATTGCTGCTGCTGCTGTTATTAGTGCTGCTGCTTTTATTGTTGCTGCTGCTGTTATTGTTGCTGCTGCTGTTATTGTTGCTGCTGTTTTTATTGATGCTGCTGTTGTTGTTAATGTTGCTGCTGCTGTTATTATTTCTGCTGTTTTAATTGTTGCTGCTGCTGTTATTAATGCTGCTGGGTTTTTTTGTTGCTTCTGATTTTATTGATGCTGTTGTTGTTATTGTTGCTGCTGCTGATATTGCTACAGCTACTTTTATTATTTCTGAACAATGGCCAGTCGAGTCGATGGCAAAGAATTAAGAAACACCGCGGGAAACATGCTGGGATTCGCAACAGACTGAGAAAAGGGGCATTCAGTTCTCCTCTCCGGACCATTCTGCTTGCAAATGTCCAATCCTTGCTCAATAAAATGGACGATCTTAGAGCCAGGATAACTTTTCAACAGGACATGAGAGACTGTAACATCTATTGTTTGTCCGAAACATGGCTCACACCCCCGGCCCCAGATACAGCTGTGACGCCGTCTGAGAACTTCTCTCTTTTTCAGATGGACAGAACAGCCAAGGCCGGTCAATCCAATGGTGGTGGAGTGTGTTTCATGATCAACAAGAAATGGTGCGATCCTAGGAACATCTCCATTCTTTCGCGATCCTGCTCACCTCACCTGGAACATTTAACAATCACTTGCCGCCTATTCCATCTGCTAGGGGAGTTTTCCTCGGTCATCACCTCTGCCGTTTACATCCTACCACAGGCAGACATGGGGCTTGTTTTATCTGGCCTCCATGATGTTATCAGCGGCATCATAAGCAAACACTTTGATGCTGCTTTCATCGTCGCGGGTGATTTTCACAAAGCAAACCTAAAGAAAGTCTTGCCAAACTTTCACCAGCTGTCTCCTGTCCTACACACGGAGCAAATACACTGGTTCACTGTTACTCTCCGTGTTAGAATGCCTATAAAGCTCGTTCACTACCAGCTTTTGGCAAATCGGTCCATGTCGCCATTTTCCTCACACCAGGATACAAACAAAGGCTCGTTCGAACCCCCCGGTGAAGCGGGAAGTTAAACGCTGGTCATCCCATTCAGAGATCACGCTACAGGCAGCTCTCGATGACGTCGACTGGGACATGTTCCAGGCGAGTTCATCTGACATCAGTGAGTTCACAGATGTGGCGCATTTCTTCATCAACACACTAACAGAGCAAGCCACACAAACAATAACAATAGCATCCTTCTTTAATCAGAAGGGACTGAGTACCATCTGTGCTTTTAGAACTAAATCCTCTGCAGAGGTGAGAGCTGATGCGTTGCTTGTGAATGAGTTAAACTCTTTCTACGCTCGCTTTGATTGTAATCGCGGCAGGGCGACTCCACCGAGTGATGCGTCAGAGAGAAACACTCAGAGCAGCAACAATCACGTGATCTCTGTCTCGGAGGATGAGGTTCGGAGGGCACTCAAGCGTGTGGATGTTAGGAAAGCTGCCGGGCTGGATGGTGTTTCAGGACGTGTTCTGCGGTCCTGTGCTGATCAGCTCGCCGGGCTCTTTATATCCATCTTCAATGAGTCCCTTGCTGTGGTCCCTACCTCCTTCAAAGAATCCACCATCATCCCTGTCCCTAAGAACAGTAAACCCTCTTGCCTAAATGTCTATCGTCCAGTGGCTCTCAAATCTATAGTCTTGAAGGTCTTTGAGAGACACATCAAAAACAACATTTGCTCCTCCATTCCTGACACTTTGGACCCTCTTCAGTTTGCCTATCATCCCAATAGATAGATTGCAGATGCCATCTCTCACGTCCTCCACTCCTCCCTCACTCACATTGACAGCAAAAGTGGGAACTATGCTAGGCTGCTATTTATTGACTATAGCTCAGCCTTTAACACCATAGTTCCCATCAAGCAAACCGCCAAACTCTGGATCTCGGCCTGAATTCCTCTCTCTGCCATTTGATTGAAGATTTCCTCACTGGCAGATCTCAGGTGGTGAGAGTAGGCCAGTTCACCTCCACCTCCATCACCCTGAGTGTGGGAGCTCCACAGGGCTGTGTCCTCAGTCCCCTGCTCTTCTCTCTCTACACACATGACTGTTTGTCCACACACAGCTCCACCTCTGTCATCAAATTTGCCGATGATACTGTTGTCCTGGGCCTCATTTCCAACAACAATGAGACGGCATACTTGGACGAGGTGGAGCAACAGGCATCATGGTGCCAGGACAACTTTCTCTTTCTGAATGTTAGCAAGACCAAAGACCTGATTGTGGACTTCAGGAAGAAACAGCAACGGTCATACTCCCCTCTCAAGATTAGTGGAGTACCAGTAGAGAGAGTGGGCAGCTTCAAGTACCTAGGTGTAAACATCTCCGAGGACCTGACCTGGGGAATATTCTTCGTACGTCGCTTACTACATCCAAGATCAGTTGACGCATCCGGGATGAGATAATCGCACTAACTATGAGCTGGATGATTCGGTTCTTCAAACGCACCTGTTCTTGACGATTAGTATAGCTGGATTGAGTTATCTGAGATCATTGCGCATTCATGTGCTGTCTTAAAAGGGGATATGTATCGATAGTAGAAACACTGATCAGCAACATTTTGATTGGTCAGCGAGCATGCTGAAAGAGCGCACGCAGTATTTCTTGGTGGCACATAGCTGAAGGCAACACTTTAAAGCTGCAAAAGCCAGGAGAGAGGATAAATTAAATGTGTGAGTAGCCTAGTGATCGTGTGTGTAATTATATTGACTCATATTAATTGTACTGTATTTCATAATCATCTTTTATGTTAGAGCCACCACAGTAAAAAGTAAAAGTAAAATGCAAAAATATTCTACAAAATAGTATCTTTACTAGCGCTGTGCTGCAAAAAAAAAAGTTAATGAAATAGAATTGCAAAAAGTAATAAAGCAAAAAGTCAGAGAGTCAGACAGATTGAATTGCTTCAAAAGGAACTTCAAAGTTATTAAAATACACTAATAAACACACTGTACTATTGAGGACCTTGCATGACTTATTTATTTCATTCCACAGGCAAGAGATGATCAGCTGGATTTTTTTAAATAAATAAAATAAACTGTAAAGTAAACTGTGTGCAAAGTTACCTTTTTTCAAAAATGACTGCTTGAGTGCTGATAAACTTTGCGAATGGCACGACACACAGCACTTTCACAATGTTCTCCGCATCCCAACAGTAGAGGAACGTGCCTCTCGCAAAGTAGCGCAAGGCAATGCACACAGTTTGAGCTGTAGTTAACGCCCGACTACGACTAATTGTATCTAAATTAACTAGATACATTATACACTCACGTGAAAAACTATAGTTTATTTATATATATATATATTTTTTATATTATAATTATTATAATTATATTAAATATATTATATTGCACCTTCAGCAACAGGTTTCACTCGTAAAAACGGACAGGACATGCTGCGACAAACTTCCCATTTCACCCCCGCTTATAAAGCTGTGATCTAATCCTGCTAACATGAAGTAAGCTGCTCCGAGCAGGTTCAGTTCAACGGACCTGTTACTATGACAACAAGTCCCGGATGAGCGTCGAAGAACCGAAAAATCCAAGATCATGCGAAATCGTCAACAATCTAATCCAGCTAAGTGAGTTGGCGAGGTACGAAGAATATGCCCCTGGACTGCACACACTCTAACACAGGTGAAAAAGCCAAGTAGAGACTGTACCATCTGCACCAGCTGAGGAAATTCAGGGTTTCACCAGCTATCCTGAAAACTTTCTATTTAGGAGTGATAGAAAATGTACTAACTCAGTGCATTGTGGTATGGCAACAGCACCAGTCATGACTGCAATGCCGTGCAAAGAGTTGTTGTTGCTGCTGTTATTGTTTCTTCTGCTGTTATTGTTTATTCTGCTGTTATTGTTTCTTCTGCTGTTATTGTTGCTGCTGCTGTTATTGTTGCTGCTGCTGTTATTGTTGCTGCTGCTGTTATTGTTGCTGCTGCTGTTATTATTGTTGCTGCTGCTGTTATTGTTGCTGCTGCTGTTATTGTTGCTGCTACTGTTATTATTGTTGCTGCTGCTGCTGTTATTGTTGTTGTTGCTGCTGCTGTTATTGTTGCTGCTGCTGCTGTTGCTGCTGCTTCTGCTGTTATTGTTGCTGCTGCTGTTATTGTTGCTGCTGCTGTTGTTGTTGTTGCTGCTGTTGTTGTTGTTGCTGCTGCTGTTGTTGTTGCTGCTGCTGTTATTGTTGCTGCTGCTGTTATTGTTGTTGCTGCTGCTGTTATTGTTGCTGCTGCTGCTGTTATTGTTGCTGTTGCTGCTGCTGCTGCTGTTATTGTTGCTGTTGCTGCTGCTTCTGCTGTTATTGTTGCTGCTGCTGTTGTTATTGTTGTTGTTGTTGTTGTTGTTGCTACTGTTATTGTTGTTGGTGCTGATATTGTTTCTTCTGCTGTTATTGTTGTTGCTGTTGCTGTTATTGTTGCTGCTGCTGTTGTTGTTGCTGCTGCTGTTATTGTTGCTGCTGCTACTACTGTTGTTGTTGTTGTTGTTGTTGCTGCTGTTATTGCTGCTGTTGCTGCTGCTTCTGCTGTTATTGTTGCTGCTGCTGCTGTTATTGTTGCTGATGCTGTTGTTGTTGTTGTTGCTGCTGTTATTGCTGCTGTTGCTGCTGCTTCTGCTGTTATTGTTGCTGCTGCTGCTGATATTGTTGCTGATGCTGCTGCTGTTATTGTTGCTGCTGCTGTTATTGTTGCTGCTGCTGTTATTGTTGTTGCTGCTGCTGTTATTGTTGCTGCTGCTGTTATTGTTGCTGCTGCTGTTATTGTTGCTGCTGCTGTTATTGTTGCTGCTGCTGTTGGTGCTGTTATTGTTGCTGCTGCTGCTGTTATTGTTGCTGCTGCTGTTATTGTTGCTGCTGCTGTTTTTTGTTTCTGCTGCTGTTATTGTTGCTGTTATTGTTGCTGCTGCTGTTATTGTTGCTGCTGCTGTTTTTTGTTGCTGTTGCTGTTATTGTTGCTGCTGCTGTTGCTGCTGCTGTTGCTGCTGTTATTGTTGCTGCTGCTGCTGCTGCTGTTATTGTTGCTGCTGCTGTTTTTTGTTTCTGCTGCTGTTATTGTTTCTGTTGCTGCTGCTTCTGCTGTTATTGTTGCTGCTGCTGTTATTGTTGCTGCTTCTGTTTTTTGTTGCTGCTGCTGTTATTGTTGCTGTTGCTGCTGTTATTATTGCTGCTGCTGCTGTTATTGTTGCTGTTGCTGTTATTGTTGCTGCTGCTGCTGTTATTGTTTCTGTTGCTGCTGCTTCTGCTGTTATTGTTGCTGCTGCTGTTATTGTTGCTGCTTCTGTTTTTTGTTGCTGCTGCTGTTATTGTTGCTGTTGCTGCTGTTATTATTGCTGCTTCTGCTGTTATTGTTGCTGCTGCTGTTATTGTTGTTGCTGTTGCTGTTATTGTTGTTGCTGTTGCTGTTATTGTTGTTGCTGTTATTGTTGTTGCTGTTGCTGTTATTGTTGTTGCTGTTGCTGTTATTGTTGCTGCTGTTATTGTTGCTGTTATTGTTGCTGTTATTGTTGTTGCTGTTGCTGTTATTGTTGCTGCTGCTGTTATTGTTGCTGCTTCTGCTGTTGTTGTTGCTGCTGTTATTGTTGTTGCTGTTGCTGTTATTGTTGTTGCTGTTGCTGTTATTGTTGCTGCTGTTATTGTTGCTGTTATTGTTGCTGTTATTGTTGTTGCTGTTGCTGTTATTGTTGCTGCTGCTGTTATTGTTGCTGCTGCTGCTGTTGTTGCTGCTGTTTCCTGTCTGCTCGAGTGGATTGCGTTTGTACCGTCATATAAACATGATTTTTGTTTTAGATCTTAAACTCGACGTTCGTTTGTATTGCTAAATACAATATTAGATTATTTAATATATTGTAATCGTTAGCTTTAATCTAAGTCGCTAAACGCGTTAGCATTGTGCTATCTTACTGTCCGTGCATACAGCGTTTTTCTCGCTCGCGCCTTTTTTCCCGACTTCATCAAACAACTTTGTTTATATTGTTTTTCTGTGACCACTGTAAAGCTGCTTTGAAACAATCTACATTGTAAAAAACGCTATATAAATAAAGGTGACTTGACTTGACTAAAGAGAAATTACAAGACTTAATACTGCCAATACATGTGCAAGTAAGACTTATTGCAACTTCATAATATTACATCCATGAATTACCTGTAATAGATCTACACATGTGGAGCTTAGTAGGGTGGAGTTTTCTAAAAGTATGTTGTAGTATTTGAAGATTGATCTGAGAGCTCATTGGCTAATCAAACAGCAGGAACCAATCAGCTGTGTCCTATAGAGAAGGATGCAATTAGCCTGTGCAATCTAGAGCGTCAAAACAGAGCTTTGTACATAATCAATCTTTGTTAGATTATAAGGAATTTATGAGAAAGAGAGAGATTGAGAGGGACTTTATGACCTTTGTGGGGATGTTTTTTTTTTTGTCCCCATGAGGAAACCGGGTTGTAAATCATACAAATTTTTTGTTGTTGTTGTTTAAAAATATACAAATTAAAAGTTTTCTTTGATGGATAGGTTCGGGGTTAGAAGACAGAAAACTTAATTTATCTCAGTATAAAAACCATTAAGACAATGGAGTATCCTCATAATGATAGGAATACCAGTGTGTGTTTGGTATAATTCTACAAAACCAGCAGAAGAGGGCAGACTTCAATGTGTTTTTGAAATCTAGAGACCTGTATTTGACTGAGTGAATGTTTTTTCACATTAAAGGTTAGACTAATATCTGTGTAAATTTAGGTTTATTTCAAATATCTTTATCTTCATTAGGAGAAAGCATTAAGAATGTTTGCTTGGGGAGGTTCACAGAAAGCCATTACACAACAACGTCCCTGTTGGCATACCTGTGTCTTTCCTTTGACACATCTGTGACGGTACTGACCACATCTGAACAAGTCAAGAACACAGAGATCTTCCACATGTAGCACTGTCCTAGCGTTCGCTCCATGTGTGTAACTCCACATGTTACCTCACTATGGGCAGGATGTGGTCTCAATTGCATTCCTCTCTAGCTGGAATAAGCACGCTTTTCCCTGTGTTATCCAATCGTTTCAAAATTCAGCAGCCATTATGGCATCTTCCATGGGCTTCCCAATTCGCTCTCAGGCAAGATCACATTTTGTCGGTTCAGTTCTGACGTAACATCTCTCTTCCATTTAGTAATTTAGACATTCCCAGTCCTGTGCTAGAACATCATTGAATGTATCCTTTCTGTTCTGACCCTTCACACCATCTCCTGCTGGTCAGTGAGAATATATGAGTGAACATCCCCAGGTTATCTTCTGCCAATACGGCTCAATATTTTGTGACTGTAAATGACTAATTATTACCCATTTACAGTCCCAATTATATTTAGTTAAGAGTTCTGTACAGTTAGGTCAGTTAGGCATATCATCACTGTAGCAGGCCTAGTTTTTTTTGGTGAAGTAATATGCAGATAAGAGTTGACCTTTTTGTAGGTCAGATTTAATTAACCTGGCAGTCTGTAAGGCCACTGTTGATCACACTGTAAAAGGAAAAAATGTATATGTGTCTGTGTGTGTGTCTGTGTGTATGTCTGTGTGTGTGTGTGTGTGTGTGTGTGTGTGTTCCTGGTAAACCCTACATTGTAGACAAAGCATTGAGATTTTTTTGGTCCTTGAAAGAAAAAGCTTATAAATCATACTAATGTTTTTCTGTCAGGTTAAGGTTAGATTAGTGTAAGAGAATAGATCTTACAGTTTGTATTGTCTATGGAAAATCCCTAATAACCAACGTACAACAATCTGTAAAACTTTAAATTGCTTTCTTCACATCAATCTAAACTCCACACCCTATAATGCAAAAATAAAAAGCAGATTTGGGACAACTTGAACTGAAATAATAACATTGCATTAGTATTCATACCCTGAAATCAAGCTCAGAAGTGTTTCTATTTTACTGGATCATCTTTGAGCCGTTTCTTCACTTCCACTGGATTTGATACACAGGAAATAAAATTAAAAAGCTTTCCTGTGTGTCTAACAGTAGAGAGCAGTGCTTGCAACATCAAGGTCATGGGTTCGATTCCCAGGGAAAGCAAGAACTGATTAGAATGTAAATGAGTTTCTTGAATGCAATGCAAGGCGCTTTGGATAAAAGCGTCTGCCAAAAAAAAAAGAGAGTAGAGATGCAACGGAATGAAATAAAAGTACATTTTGTCAATGTAAGCCATGTACATTTCAATACAATTTTGTGCATCTCTGATTAGTACATAGAATATAGCATGAAAGCCCTGATTTTAGGTTTAAAAGAAGTATACTGATAGTACACTTAAATGCATTTATTTGTTTGTACGGAATATCCCACATTGTGCGCATACAGGAAAAAGTAGTGTGTAAGCCATGCCAGGGAAAATGAATGATAATGTCCGAATGTGATGTTGTGTCTTTGTAATGAGGAGGCCTTCTAGATCTGCCGCTCTCCAGAGATTCTGGCCGTTCTCCTCGCGTGTTTACCAGCACTATTCGACCCCAGAGTCTAGTTACCTGGATTTGTCAAACTTACTGGCACAAGTTGTTCCTTGCGGAGTCCCAGTTGCTTCACATTAGCAAGCCTTTGAGAGCACTTAATGATCAGGCATGTTTTTGTGTCCTGGACGAGTGAACTTGAACCCTTACCTTGCCGTATTTCACCTGTGTGTGATGGCATAAGAGAAGCTGAGAAACACACACCAACTGCTAAAGCTCAGCAATGCTTTTTCATAAACATATTAAATCAAGACCACCTGAATGTGATCGGTTTTATGTCAGACATCTCGGGTGGAGTGAGACTCGTGAGAGAGGGGGGGGAGAGGGGGAGAGAGAGAGAGAGAGAGAGAGAGAGAGAGAGAGAAAATGAGGGAGGGAGAGGGAAGACAAAGTTTCTCGGGTATAACAGTAAGGGAGTAATGTAATGTTCTGCAAGCTCTCTCCATTTACTCCAATCCCAAAAAAGGACATAAATAAAAGCTGTTCATCTAGAAGCCTCTGTCAAAGAGAGAGAGAGTTGGAAGAGGGAGAGCGAGGAAAATTGTTCTGTTTTCACTGGAGATATTTCATCTGAAGAATCAACATGGGGTGAGTTGAAAATGCATGATTGTGTACAAACCTAATTGAGACACAAGTGCGTCGTGTGTGTGTGTGTGTTAATGTGAGGAACACATCAGCACGGAGCAGCTCTGAGGCGATTGATACACCTCTTGACATCAGTTTGAGAGGGTGTGTGTGCTCTTACTCCCTTCTAGTTCACGAGGCCTTCTATCAGAGCTGTGGGTTATGTAACAGCACAAGGAAACAAATATATCATTTACTCTGCTTATGATTTTCTTACAGTCATATGAGGGATGTGAAAACTGCCAACAGGTCTTTTTGTCAACACAACCCTTACCCAGCATACTTCAAGTTTTCTTTTAAGTATTCTTCAAAAAACTTGTAAAGTTCAAGTATATGTTTAAGAATATTTTATGTAGTAAGCAGTGTTGTCAAATCAATTAATCACACCTAACATAACATTTTTGTATATACACAATATATGTGTGTTTACATTCACATTCATGCTTTTATCATTGCATTAATTGTTTGTACACACACGGATACACACACACACACACACACAAAATATATTGAGTATAAATGAGTATAATAATATATACACATTTATTAAACAAAACTGTTGAAGTTAGATGCGATTAATCAATTTGGCAACACTGGTAGTAATTATACTAATATCAATGTATTTGTAAGTGCATTATTTCAATCCTGTCTGTGACTAAATATATGCATTTTTTCGTGTATAAATGTACACTATTTAGTGTATTAAGTGTAACATTAGTGAACTAGTACACAACTAGTTTATAACGACATTTTTCATTTATAATGCAAATGAACCTCACGTGAATTTATAGGTGCACTGAGAGTTTAGTAGTTAGATACTTGTCACATTTTTTAGCTTATGTTTTAGTTTTCTTTTGGTTGAAATCCAGATGAGCGAAAGGATCTAAACGCAGCAGTTTAACACTTTCTTTAACAAAACGGAGGATTTGAAACAAGAACAAATCAGTTAAATACAACATGACGGGAAATTACAATTAACTGAAAGAAACTTGAACAAACAACAAAATGAAAAACAGTTGTAAACCATAATAAAACAATAAGTAACCATGAACTTAACTAAACAGAACTAAACAGGAGCCCAGAAATCCCAGATTATCCCTCACTGTGTTATGCATAGTCCTCTCTGTTGTGGCATTTGTCACTTCCTGTCTGGTGTATCATGTGTCACTTCCTGTCAGTCATGTTGTTTCACTTCCAAGTTCCTTCTGTGTCTCTTTCCATGCTCTTCCTGCACTTGTCTTGTTAATCACTTACCTTGTTAGTCTCGTCAGGTGTTCCCCATCTCCTCTTGTATAAATACCCTCTTGTGTTCCCAGGTCCTTGTCAGTTGTTGACTTTGTGATGTTATCTCTACATGTATGGACGCCGTCTCCTTGTTCCACGTGTTTCGGGGGGTTTTGTACTACGAAGTGACATTTCTGTTCACATTTAAAGTCTTTTGTTTTTTGCCTTTTTAATAAAGAAAGTTCCTACTTGAACTTCATGCTCTCCGTGTTTCCCTCCGTATCGCACACGTTCATCCGTAACACACTGATAATCAGTTTAGCACTTTCAGTGAACTTAACATTATGCTTATAATTTACTGTTCATGTATTATTTTTGCACTTAACATTTACTGCAACATTCTTATTTAGGTATTCATTTCTATACTTGAAATAAACATTCTGGGTTCATTCATTCTTTTTTATCAACACCTGAATGTGTTTCAGTTTAATGAAAGGCAGCATTTTTAACAAAAAAATGAGAAAATCTGTCTTTATCAAGGACAAATTTGATTAATATGCCGTTTAATGTTATTTTGCATGTGCGTCAGCAATGCTTTTATCTCTTGTTTCTTTTTATTTATCCTCTCCTTATGCTGTGTGTGAAACCTTAAGCTGGATTGTCTTGCCTTACTTGGTTGTCTGGTATTGAGCCCACATATTTCAATAACAGTGTTTGTGTTTGTCAAGCATTCATACTATATTTAGACAACGGGTCTCATTTACTAATAATTGCGTGGATTATTTCGCATTTGTTCATGAAATTGTTCGCACGCATATTTCACACATTCTCTAGTTCGCATGTTTCTTAAACGAGACCTAGTGTTCATTTCTTGCAACAATCTCCAACGAAACAAAACAAAAGCCAGAGCGCTGCCCTGACCTCACTTCAGAAGATTTGGGTCATGTGTAATTTTAGCCAAACATAAAACAGCTGTTCCCGTTTACTAAAAGAAGAGAACATCCTTCCCACCACCAACATTTCATTTTATTACGTCTATATTTACTCACTCTCGTGTCAATCCAAAACTTTGTCTGTGGGACATGAAAAGTCGAAATTTTTGAACAAATCATTGGGCCGTTCTTGTCAGGCAGCAGGTCATGGTCACAGCACATGTTTGGGTTAACCACTCATAATAAGATGGTGAACTCTATACTTTGTTTAGCTAACAGGGAAAGAGTTTTTCAGCAAAGGAATGAAGTCAATGGTGTTAAAGAAACAGAATCTGCAATCTTCACTCATACTCGTCTCAAATCAGTCATTTATAATTGTAGACCCATTCTTTGCCTTGAGTCGGTTTGAAGTTACCACAGGCAAAACTGTCAGGAAAAGAGGATCATGCACATCACAGATGGCTTGAGAGGAAATCCAGTTTCCTCTGTTAGTATTTGGAGATCCCCTTGTTGTGTGGTGGATGTTTAAGAACTGCATTCTGAGCACTTGTATAAGTCACAGATTCCCACAGGGGACGCAGAGCCAAGTTCTCATCGTGTTGATCTTAAATTTCCATTTCAAGGCAAGAGTTATTCCTAAAGCCTCTTACTAAAAATACACCCATGAAGGGATGAGCAAACGCTTCGCTGAGAGCAGATTTGTTGATGGAAGCCAGAAAATGATTGAATTCTGAACTTCCAAATATTTGTCTTTAATATGAGTTGTGTGCGGCATTAATCCATCTTTGCCTGAATTTCGGTTTCCCTGAGATCTGGAGAAAGTCATGTGTTAATAATAGCTTCACTGCTAAGCCATAGTCTTCTGGGTAGCGACGTTATGGACAAGCCAAGTTTGAGTCCTGGCTTAAGTCTTGTTCCCCTCTTTATATATTAAAAATGAATCAATAGCTGCACCCCAGATGACACTCTGCACTTATACATGATGTACTTGGTTGCAAAGTTAGCAGAATGTCTAAATTGGATCATCACTTTTTCCATCTGGAATTTTTCAGTTTGAACTCAAACCGCATGGAGTCGTGAATCAGCCGGGACACACCTAATGTCATTGCAGATTATTGTCACATGGCTGGATATTTTATTGTCTAACGAAACTCAAATGTAAGAGTACAAATATTTTTTGGGCTACTATATATGATCTCTGGCTTGCTTAGTTGGGGGAAACTTTATATGCAACAAAATGATTGATCTGACTGTTTGAGAACTACATTTACATTCATACATTTATCAGACTGATTCTAATCAGTTCTTGCTTTCCCTGGGAATCGAATCCATGACATTGACGTTGCAAGCGCCACACTCTACTGATTGACTACAGGAAATAGATAAATGAATTTAATAACTTTTTAGTTAATAATTATAGATTTTTAACAATGGAAATGAATCGACACTGAACGTACAGTAATACCTCGGTTTACGAGTTTAATTCGTTCCAAGAGCGAGCTCGTAAACCAAAATGCTCGTACACCAAAACAAATTTCCCCATAAGAATGAACTAAAAATCAATTAATTCGTTCCACATGACCACAATTGCCCATTTTAAATATTTTTTTGGTTTTACCCTATTAATTGCAGTTAAAATTGTAACCATTAAGATCTCATATAAATACTAATTAATAATTGACAATTAAACTCTAAAAATACTTGACAATTTACTGTAATGCACTTCAGGTTTGAGCAGCCTGCATGGAGGAGAGAGAGGAGGGAGGAGGGAGGAGGGGGGAAAGCAAGGATCAAAGCAAATGAGTGAATTTATTATAATAGTGCAGGAAACAAACCAAGTGATAATCCAGAGTTAAAGTCGTGGAACATGGGAGCCGCGAACGAACGAATTTGCGGGAGCCGCGAGAGAACGAATTTGCGGGAGCCGCGAACGAACGAATGCGCGGGAACTGCAAAAGCGGGGAGATAGGCAGATGATATGAGAATCAGGTGTTCAGTGACCACACACACACACACACTCAGGCAGAACTAGAAGACAATGAATTCATGAACCGTGACAGTTACTGCTTAGAGGTACTGTACGTGTATATTTCACTAAGTGAACAATAGCGATCACAATTAATTAATGTTTAGAATATGAGGTAAAAACTTCTGTAAATCACTTATAAAAGTATCACTGTGGTGAATGATGCAGCCAATGAATGAGTTAAGGGGTTATAAAGGGGTTGGAACCTCCTGACTGTGTTATGAGAGGCTGTCATTAGGATATTTCATGTAAAAATGCGCACAAGGATGCTGAGCGTTAGGACTTTTTCCACACAAAACATGGGTGAGGGAAAGTTTTTCTCGTACACCAATACAATGCTCGTACACCGATTCGACCCTCCATGCTCGTACACCGATTTGCTCGTATACCAAGTCGCTCGTAAACCGAGGTATTAATGTACTTAAACTGGAGAATGACACTATTTTCTTCTAGAGCTGCTGTTCAGCCTAAACAAACCCTGGTTTGTTATTTTCCTGTTGTTACTGTAAAGCTGCTGTGAAACAATCTATATTGTAAAAAGCACAATATAAATGAAGATGACTTGAATAAAATTTTATGTTTTAAAATAATAGCAACATAAAAGACCTTGATTGATGACCCCATATAAAAATAGATGCTTTATCATCCTTGAAAAGCACAATCTGGAGAAACTCATTCTCCAGCAAGTTAAGCTCCGTAAACTTCAGCCGTTCGTTTTTGTGTGACATTCGTCATCGTGAAGGTCTGTGGACGTCTTCACCCCATCCCCACGCCATCCTCACACCATCCCCACGCCATCCTCACGCCATCCTCACACCATCCTCACCTCATCCTCACGCCATCTTCACACCATCCTCACGCCATTCTAACTCCATCCCCACACCATCCCCACGCCATCCTCACACCATCCTCACGCCATTCTAACTCCATCCCCACGCCATCCTCACCCCATCCTCACCCCATCCTCACCCTATCCTCACCCCATCCTCACCCCATCCTCACCCCATCCTCACCCTATCCTCACCCCATCCTCACCCCATCCTCATGCCATTCTAACTCCATCCCCACACCATCCCCACGCCATCTTCACCCCATCCTCACCCCATTCTCACACCATCCTCACCCCATCCTCACCCCATCCTCACCTCATCCTCACGCCATCCTCACGCCATCCTCACCCCATCCTCACGCCATCCTCACCCCATCCTCACCCTATCCTCACCCCATCCTCACCCTATCCTCACCCCATCCTCACGCCATCCTCACCCCATCCTCACCCTATCCTCACCCCATCCTCACCCCATCCTCACCCCATCCTCACGCCATTCTAACTCCATCCTCACGCCATCCTCACGCCATCTTCACGCCATCCTCACACCATCCTCACGCCATCCTCACACCATTGTAACTCCATCCTAACCTCATCCTCACCTCTTCCTCACCTCATCCTCACCCCATCCTCACACCATCCTCACACCATTCTAACACCATCCTCAACTCATCATCACGCCATCCTCACGCCATCCTCACCTCATCCACACCATCCTCACCTCATCCACACCATCCTCACCTCATCCTCACGCCATCTTCACCCCATCCTCACGCCATCTTCACCCCATCCTCACCTCATCCACACCATCCTCACCTCATCCTCACGCCATCTTCACCCCATCCACACCATCCTCACCTTATCCTCACGCCATCTTCACCCCATCCTCACGCCATCTTCACCCCATCCTCACCTCATCCACACCATCCTCATCTCATCCTCACGCCATCCTCACCCCATCCTCACCACATCCACACCATCCTCACCTCATCCTCACGCCATCTTCATCCCATCCTCACCTCATCCACACCATCCTCACCTTATCCACCCCATCCTCACGCCATCCTCACCCCATCCTCACCACATCCACACCATCCTCACCTCATCCTCACGCCATCTTCACCCCATCCTGACCTCATCCACACCATCCTGACCTCATCCACACCATCCTCACCTCATCCACACCATCCTCACCTCATCCTCACGCCATCTTCACCCCATCCTCACCACATCCACACCATCCTCACCTTATCCACCCCATCCTCACGCCATCCTTACCCCATCCTCACCACATCCACACCATCCTCACCTCATCCACCCCATCCTCATCTCATCCTCACGCCATCTTCACCCCATCCTCACCACATCCACACCATCCTCACCTTATCCACCCCATCCTCATCTCATCCTCACGCCATCCTCACCCCATCCTCACCACATCCACCCCATCCTCATCTCATCCTCACGCCATCCTCACGCCATCCTCACCCCATCCTCACCACATCCACACCATCCTCACCTCATCCTCACCTCATCCACACCATCCTCACCTCATCCACACCATCCTCACCTCATCCTCACGCCATCCTCACCTCATCCTCACGCCATCTTCACCATCCTCACCTCATCCACACCATCCTCACCTCATCCACACCATCCTCACCTCATCCTCACGCCATCTTCACCCCATCCTCACCACATCCACACCATCCTCACCTTATCCATCTCATCCTCACCTCATCCTCACGCCATCCTCACCCCATTCTAACTCCATCCTCACCCCATCCTCACCTCATCCTCACGTCATCCTCACCTCATCCTCACCTCATCCTCACCTCATCCACACCATCCTCACCTCATCCCCACCCCATCCTCACCTCATCCTCACCCCATTCTAACCCCATCCTCACCCCATTTTTTTTCTAAATTTTGCATGCAATGACTCACTACTTTTCTTATCCTTCAGAATGAATGTCCTGTAAATGGCACAGTGCTGTCCTCTCATGTATGAAGAGTAGAGAAAAGCAATTGTGCAGTGAACTGCAGTTTAGAAATTTAAAGGGAGCTCATTCACATCCATGCATTTGCATTGCATTCAAGAAACACATTGATATTCTAATCAGTTCTTGCTTTTCCTGGGAATCAAACCCATGGCCTTGACGTTGCAAGCGCCGTCACTTGAAACACTTGCAATATCTTGCATTCTTCTCCATTTCCACTCCACACTCTTTTTTAAGAGTCACTTAGCCTAATTTATACTAAGCAGGTCACATGCTGAAAGGTTTATCTGCTTCTCGTATCAGCTGAAGAAATAAAGCAAGAAAATAACACAACTGTCACAGTGAATCTCCTCTTATCTCTCTCTGCACACATCCTGTCTGGCATCCACCGTTTCTCCTATTTGTCAACCAGGCCCGACCTCAGCAAAGCAATCCATCTGTCTCATCATCACCCCAGCCACTGCGAGAAACGAACATATGATTCATGTGATGATCTTGTATTGATGACATTTAGTCTTGCTTTCTTCTCTATCTGGCATATTATGACTGTCACGTTCAATATTTTGGTGATTTCTTCCCCAAAGCTCACTCGAGTGGATTTTCCACACTTCTGTCTCCTTATAAATGACGAATGGTAAATTCTAGTCATGTCGGAAAGTCTAACAAAGCCGTAAAGAACCATGTGAGTGGGAAGCTCTGGATTTTCTTCAAGCCCTGATTGAGTTTTGGGGCACCGGTGAGAAAAGAGTTTGGGTTTTATTATTTATAACAAGATAGGCTAATTACATGCACAAGATAAAATATCATTATAATATAATATGTAAGGTGCAATATATATTAAAAACATTGACAAGCAAAACACACCAGATGCTCATTCTTCGTTCTTCATGTTCTTATTGTGTTTTGTTGTTGTCGAATCCTGACCGAGGTCTAATCCAATCATCAGCTTAATATAGTTTTGTAATGTGTTTGATTACACTTGTACAAACTAATCTTCTCATCACAACTCAAAACAAGAACAGCATGAAACAGCACTCATGGGGTTTTAGCCTTTATTTGTGTGTGGAGAGAAGCGTGACAGAATCTCGGACTCTGCCTGAGGGAAATCAGGAGTGTTTTCACACGCTGACGCGAGCGCCGCGCTTCTTTCCATCACTGAATTAACAGCTTGCTCAGAGGAATACCTTTACATCATTAGAGGAGAAAAACCTCCATCTCCAGAAACAGTTGTTTCTGTCTCGTCTACATGGTTGGATTTTCGTGACAAACAGCATGTGTTGAGAAATCTCATTTGCCAGAGGAAATTGCCCTTGAAGGAAGATGAAGGACAAGCTGGGGGAGAAATATATTAAAAACCTGCTTTATCCAATATCAAACCAAAGTTTAAAAAATGGGGTTCATATAGCGGTAACCACGAGCGTTTGGCCTGATAAATGTGTTCCAGATGTACTTCTATTGTTAGCAAAGACCTACTTTTCACCTTCTTTCACAGCTGTTTAAACTGAGGAGATTATAAATCACAGAGATAATTAGGCCTTCAACAAGCATCTTTCGTACAAGACGGATTGGATGCTGAACGGATTTAGAAAACAGTCTAGAAAACAGCCGACTGCATGTCGTCCCCATTGAAACAATATAAAGACTCAATAACCAATCAAAACTATAACCATAAAGATATAGTTTGACGTGTAGACGAATAACGGCTGTAGAGCTTCTGTAGCTCCGCCCCTTTATTTATGAATGATCCGCCTGTTTTAAAATCGCACAATTGCTTTAGAGGGAAATAAGTGGTTCATTTTGTGTGCAAGTTATAAAATTTCCCGTATAGTCACAATATGTTGATGTGGAAGTTATCAAACTTAATATTTTCCCACTCATGGGAAACAAACGGATTTACAATTCATATAAAACATATCCATGACTTCCAAACGGAGATCCAGACGTTCACCAGACGTTGACTCACATCATGTCTTTTTAAATGTTAATTGATGGTGCAATGATGCTCCAGTAGCATGAGATTTTCTGGACTAGTTTAAACCGTATTAAAGATGCTTTTTGCGACAGGCAGAACACAGTTGAGCTCAGATATCCTGTTATACGTTCATCTCGTAAAGGTAAAGGTAAAGCCTCCCTCTTGCACACTTTCCTGTGTGTTTATTCCAAGTCTTTCTGGACCTTCGTGATGTTTACCAGGGAAAGCTCTGTGGTTTGTCAAGCTCAGAAAGACAGACTCAACCCCCTGAACCCCCTCCACCACCTCCAGCAATATTTAACAATATTCACCCGGAGCTCAGATCCGCTCGCTTGGAAGCTTTTCCACCACAGCTGGAACGCCCTGCTTGTGACCCCTTCACGGTCCGAGAGGAGATGTGACGTTCATGCTGGAGGTAAATATGCCTGCAGGTCTGCATGTGCATGTCATGGCATAAACAGTGCATGCATTTATAATAGGAACTGTTGAAGGAGTAGTTCACCCAAAATCATTCCCCCCCGAGGGCAAAACAGTTCAAAACACCCTTCAAAAATATTCCTTCATGTTCTGCATTAAGTGATAGAGGTTTGGAAAAGGGTCTTTTCGTTTTTGAGTGAACTATCCCTTTAACTCTCGAGGTTTTTGGTCGTGTGTTTGGAATGAAAAGGGGAATCGGCGGTGCGTTTCACAATCTGATGATGTTTATCTCACGCAGACGTCTGTCTTTTTGAACTTGAAGACAAAACATCGGAAGTTTTTCAAATCCAAATCGAAGGGATGAATATAAAACATTATGTTTTGTCTGATAGCAGTAATGAGAACAATGCTTGATTGTTGCAGCCGGGAGAAAACACACACCATGAATCACTTGCAATCTCACTTTTTGTGGTCAATGAAATATCTAAATATAAAAAAATAAAATGATAACATATGAAGACATTTGCTCCTTAATCTTCCTGCTGTGACTCACGACTTCATTCGGGGAAACGGGACCGTTTACTTGCAGTCGAATCATGTATAAACCTTTCACTCACTGTGAAACAGAAAATGAAAATGAGCTTCTCTGTAAAGTTTATGGACGTCGTCTTCAATCCTAAAACACAACCCAATGTTTGTGTTTTTCCCAGTTTTCTGCATGTTCTGGACTTTAGTTTTTAAATGCATTTTCTATTCCATTTGTTCTTCTGTTTCTCTTCCTATTTTACTTGAGCTGTGTCCGAACTCGACCCCTGCACCGTCATTCACTATTCACTCCTTCGACTCTCAGAGTGCATTATGGGTATTCTCTAGCCATCAGTTGTGCACTTGTTATTGCAGTGCATTATGGGATTGAATGAGCGCACTCAATAACATCACTGCAAATGGCTGTTCCCTCAAACACTGCCTGTCGACGAGTATAGAGGAGAAGTTCGGACACTTCTTCAGTTCATTGTTATTGATTGCTCGCACCTGTGTCTTGTTACCCTCTTGTTTTCCTATAGTTTCCCCAGGGTTTCATTTGCCTTTGATCGGTTATTGTCTCAACATGTTTTGTGTTCCTTTTATTGTTTGTTTGATCCTCTTCCCTGCTCAACCATAACTGTAATGCTTGATTTAAAACACATAAATCATACTGTACATGTGAATGGTCAGAACAGAAATTAAGGCAATAATTAAATGTCTTCAGTTAGGACTTTTCCTTTCAGCAGGCACTTCATGTTCATTTCTTTTCCTGCATGCAGTCCCTCGTTCTCTACAGGCCTCAAACCATCCTTGTTTTAAGAGGTTCAACCTCAGTCTCTCTGTCCCATTAATCCGCCTGTTAATAAATGATTTCACTGCCATATTTGTCTTGTTGAGCAAACTAAGCACTCTAAATTGTTTCCATTGGAGGTCTGCATGGGACGTCTCTCCATCCGCTGCTCTCCTCCGCGGCTCGGACTGTAGGTTTACAATAGCTGAGCTGTTTAATGTAGTGCAGGGAATTATGTGGTGGAATAGAGTGTTGTTTGACTTATGACTGAAAGGCGAAGCGAGTGATTTAGCTAAGAGTGACCACATCTGGACAGCGTTTCAGCCCAGCCAGCTGACATTCACGCACGTCTAGTTTGGGGACAAATGCTGCTTGATGGTTGTGAGAGTTGCAAACAGGAATCCTGACGTGATTCCCATCTTCTGTGGAAAGATGGTTGGAAGTCCTTGGAGTTGCAGGCCAACGATGAACGTTGTGTTTGATTGAATCATTTTCCAGTGCCGTTGACTCTCTCTCTCTCCAGAGACGGTCATTAGCTCATCCAGGCCAGCGTGTTTACGGTAGAATCACGTTTGCTCCCGAGAGAGCCCATATGCCTCCTGCGGTCGCTCGCGGTCCCCGGAGAGGAGCAGGCACCATCTGCTGGTAAAGCTACACCATTGTGCACGGGGATGGAGTGGTGGGATGGGTCGAGCTGGTCAATAATAGCCATGAGGTTAGCAAAAAAAATTCAAAGGCACCAAATATCTGGTAAGGGTTCTCAATGCTGTTCTTTTAATAAGAAGTCTAATGGCATTTGGGTAATTGATGAACTGACTTTTTAAAATATTTTGTGTTTGACTGTAAGTATAAAGCAATGCTTTTTGTCTAAACTTTTAATATAGAGCTTTATTGTCACTTAAACGGTAGAGAGCTGCGCTTGCAACATCAAGGTCATGGGTTTGATTCCCAGAGAAAGCAAGAACTGATTAGAATATCAATGTGTTTCTTGAATGCGATGATAAAAGCAGCTGATAATTGCAGGAATGTGAATATAAATATTGCATCGATGTGTTTCATCAGATGAATCTCATAAGAATCTGCATGTTGGCCTGGAATAAGTTCACGGTACTATTTGTAAAATGTTGATTAAATGCAAGACACTGCAGTCACTAACTGACATCCCAACTTCCCAACAGAATCTTAGGGATGGGATTGATTTACTTCATGAAATGGTTGTGAGGCGTTTAATTCCTAATATCAAACGGCAGTGAAAAGTGTATAAATGATCATTGTACATAAAATAAATGCAAAAGAGGACAAAAGAAATGTGATGCAAGTTACTGAAATATTTTTTACAACATTTTACTACTGTGAAATCATCGCTTAACAACACAGCGTCTCTTTACAGCGCGAGGAACTTTCATTTTTTTATTTGTACCGTAAAATCATATTATATAATTTTTTTATTGAGCAATATATTCATGAACAAACAACATGGCAGCAAAAATATATAACTACAATATGACAGTAAGATCAGGTGCAAAAGTGCATTACAGAAAAGAAAAGAAAATAAAAAGTAAAGAAAAAGGGCATTTGTGTAGGAAAGAAATTAATTGTGAAATGCATAAAAAAGGTTTCAGATATTTTGATTCAATTCCAAGTTTTTTTTTGTTCAGAGTCACTGTCCGGATATGAACCTTTTAAAATCTTAAAATTTATTTTCTTTAGTTTTAAGAGTTAATGTTAAGTCATTTTATCATAACCTATGAATTATAATTATTATTTATTTATGTTTTTTGAGAAACACTGTGAAAACATTATAAATCATGTTTTCTTTTCTTTCCTGAAACGTTTTAGTTGGACGTTTCCTCTAATGTTTTTTAAATGTTACATTCAGGAGAAACATTCACAGAATCTGTGCAGAACGACACAATGTGACTTTCCTAAACGTTCGAGTAACCGAGAAACATTTATATTTCGAAGATTCAGAAATAATGTTTTCATAATTTATGAACGCTGCAAAAACTCTCTTATAATCTATTTTTGTTAGTGGGGATTAGAGAGAGAGAGTGTGTGTGAGAGAGAGAGAGTTTGTGTGTGTGTGTGTGTGAGAGAGAGAGAGAGAGAGAGAGAGAGAGAGAGAGAGAGAGAGAGAGAGAGAGAGAGAGAGAGAGAGAGAGAGAGAGAGAGAGTGTGTGTGTGTGTGTGAATGAGAGAGAGAGAGAGAGAGAGAGAGAGAGAGAGAGAGAGAGGCTCAGTGGAGGAGTGTGTGTGTATGAGAGAGAGAGAGAGGTTCAGTGGAGGAGTGTGTGTGTGTGTATGAGAGAGAGGTTCAGTGGAGGAGTGCGTGTGTGTGTGTGTATGAGAGAGAGAGAGAGGTCCAGTGGAGGAGTGTGTGCGGCTGCAGGATCGGGAATGAGCGGCGGGATGGATCTGTGTTCTCCAGACTCTGGAGGGATGATGGAGGCTTGGCTGGACGATCATCTCGATTTCGCGCATTCTTACTTTATCCGAAAGGCTTCTCGGTGAGTGTAAAGCGCAGATCGGCAGCTATTAGAGCAGTTTAAAGACAAAAGACAGTCGCGTATTCTCACGAGCGCCAGTGTTTATGAGCGCGAACATTAACTTCAGCTGTTTATCCTCATATCGGATCCGCGTTCACTGCATATTCCTCCTCAAACATCATCTGCGACCTCAACTCCTTTATCACAGGAGTTCAATCTGATTCTGTGTGTGTGTTGCCTTTCATTTAGTTCTGCTATCATGATTGTATACAAACTAACACTTTCATTCTGATGTGACTGATATCTGAATTGTTCTTCATGCACTTTAATGCAGATCTGTGTGATGTTGAGTGAATAAAACACCTGCATTCATATATCCAGATGATTATTGTGAGGTCAGGAATAGATCCGTCCAGTAATGGAGAAGAAATGAGGAAATAAAAACAGATAAGAACTTAATAAACCTAATCTCCTATAAAATGTATGATTTATAGAAACAACTAAACATGGAAGACGATCTTCTGAAAGCATATGAATAATAAATTTATAAAAATTCGCCATAACATAAAAATAGTTACAAAGTAGCCTTGAAAATGTGTATAAATCCTCCCAAAGCTCGTGTTCCTCTGGGAGAGTGTAGCACCTTCTTCTCTGCGCTCCGACTATCCCAGGGAAAGGCCGGAGAAAGAGGAATAGCACAACTAAATGAAATAACGTTTTATACGCCTTGAGTCGTAACTCTCACATCTGGCCAGCTGGTGTAGATCCCGGACCTCTAACATCCCAAATCCCAGTCCTGCGATTGGCCGGATATTCTCCTTTTAGCATGAGCAACGTAGAGGTTTATTAGAAGGTTGGATGGTGTTTCTTCAAAGTGAATGATATTTATTTAAACCATTGTAGCCAAGGACAATTTAGCTGGAGTCAGTGGAGTCTGAATATCCTTTCCGGATAATAAACATTTCCTTGAAAGCATTAGTTATGGTCTATTTTAATGTTTGCATTGTAATGCTAGCTCAATAAAAGCCCCTCTACAGTGTTGTTTTGACAGATTTGGACATAATCCACCAGTAAATGCTGTGATTGTGAGCTCTTACACTCTCACTGTGAGAAGTTAAACTCAAGTTCCCATTCAACTTTCAATGAAAGCGTGGAGAATTTACTGTGGAAGTTTGTAATGGTTCGTTATATGTATGTCCAGCAAACTGGCAATAAACCATTGATCTGCTGTATCTTTCTGGGTCAAATGTCTGTAGATGATCTGAAACAGATCCTCCAGCGGAGACAGGATTGAAGGAATGGAAATGCCTCCTTTCAGTTACAAGAGCCTTTTTCATTTTACATTCACATTCATGCATTTATCAGCTGCTTTTATCATTGCATTCAAGAAACACATTGACATTCTAATCAGTTCTTGCTTTCCCTGGGAATCGAACCCATGACCTTGATGTTGCAAGCGCTGCTTTCTTCTGGTTATTTACATTTACATCTTGCTTTCCCTGGGATCGAACTCATGCTCTACTGATTGAACTCCAGGAAAGCTGTTGTACATGCACGAATCTGAGAAATACTTGACTTTAAGGACTTTCACACAAAGTTCACGGCAACGTTAACATGCATTCAATTGTTATTCTCGTTTTCGGTGCAGCCGCCGTTTGATTCTGGAGAAATTGAGAATCGTATTGTTTTGTTGTTTAACGTAGAGATGAGGATTCTCTCATGATTCTGAATAGACAATTAAACAAAACAGCATGTTTTAATTTACTAGCGGTTTTGATTAGATGTTGATCACTGTGGTGTTTAAAAATATGAGATTAAATCTTTTTTTTTTATCAGGTTGAGTGTATGTTTCAGTGACTCACTCATAAAGATTCACTTGTTTCATTACTGGATGAATCAGTGTTTTTGAATGAATCTCTTGTGTGAATGATTCAATGACTCATTGTCAGAGTTCTGTCACTCTAGTTTGGGTTTCTAGTGTGTTGGATGACAGAGCTCTGACACTGCCCCTTTGTTGTGTGTTGTCATTGTGTAACCCCGCCCACCTTGTTCCCTCGTTTTCCTTGAGTGTTGTCAGCTGTTCTCAGCTCGTTACCTTTCCTCATGTGTCCCTATTCAATCCCAGTGTGTTTGCTGTCTCGTGTGGTGTCATTGTCATTCTATGTTTCGTCTCCTGCAATGGTTCCTTGGGCTGTGTATACCGTCTCAGCCGTTTTGTTTGTTTAATGTTATGTTTCCAAGTGTAAGTAATGTTTTCCCCCACGTGGGCATTTCTTTTGTGAGTTTTGTTTATTTCTGTTATATTAAATATTCCTTCACCCTGCACTTGAGTCCTTCCCTTGCGTTCCGTGACACTCACTCATAAAGATTCACTTGTTTCATTACTGGATGAATCAGTGTTTTTGAACGAATCTCTTCAGTGAATGATTCAATAACAAAAAAAATTTGACATCTCTTGTCATGTAAAGATATTATTGAGACAACCTTGAATTAAAACCTCAGGTTTCTTTCATTTAGAGCCACAAGTTACACAAGTTATCCCTGTATTTAATATATTTATTTGAATGATTATAAGAAAGAAATTATGTAACTGTGTGGTTAAGAAGCTGTTTTATGACGATCTGTGTGATTGTACTTGTCAAACGATTAATCGACAGAGCTGAATCATCGGCATTTCGGCATAAGATTGCTTGGGTGTTTGAATAAATATCGCCATTTTGCAGCTCAATTAAAGGCTGAGAATCAGTTTTGCATTTGTAGTTTTTAAGTCAAGAGACTGCTGAGCTAATTCTCCTTTCTCCTTAAGGGAAATGGTCAACGCTTGGTTTGCGGAGCGTGTCCACTCCATTCAGCCATCTAGGGAAGGATCGAAAGCCCCACAGGAACCCTTAACGGCCCTTCATCCACTGGGTCCAGCTGACGCTCCATCTCCATCCCCATCTCCAGCTCCATCCACCCCTACCCGAAAGATCTCTGCATCCGAGTTCGACCGGCCGCTTCGCCCCATCGTCGTGAAAGACGCAGAGGGTTCGCTCACGTTCCTAAGCGACACAGAAAGGGTGCAGATGCCGCTTCCTCCTTCCCAGCGGCCGGGCTCGGGCAATGGGACGGATGGGGGTGGAAACGGGGACCGCTGTGCTCGTCTGTTGGAGCTCGTACGGGATGTTTCAAGTCACTTGGACCTTACTGCCCTCTGCCACAAGATCTTCTTACACACTCATGAGCTGATCGCTGCGGATCGCTACTCGCTCTTCCTGGTAGGGGAGGACAGTTCAAACAGGAAGTTCCTGGTCAGCCGGCTCTTTGACGTAGCAGAAGGATCCACTCTTGAGGAGGCGTCCAACAGCGGCATTCGCCTCGAATGGAACAAGGGAATTGTGGGATATGTGGCAGCCACCGGACAGCCTCTGAACATCAAGAACGCGTATGAGGTGAGGCTTTCGCCTGCGGTTCACCAGTTCATTTCTCGAAGACTTAAACTTGAATTGATTGAGAATTCCTCTGTGAGCTGACCATCTTTTGACATGAGAACGATCGGTGGCCTCATCATCAACAAAAGCTCTTCTAGTAGCAATGCTTTTATTTGCTCACAATGAAAAATGCCAGTTATTCAGAAAGAAAAAAGTATGTGACATAAAACGCACTCTTGCTTGTAATTTGAGGCATTTGTGACTTATTGAGATGGTCTAGTTCTTAAATGAATCTCTCTTTATTAAGATAAAGTTGTTTATCTTGTTGTTCTTCGGATTGTATCACATCTGTGTAGACAAAAGTTCAGATTCACATGCTTATCTCAGTACTTGGACAGAATTGTTTGCACTGATAATGCGTTATATTTTAACAGATTAATGCATCCTCTATAATATCATCTTGTCCTCTGCATATAGGGAACTCTTCAGATTGAGACTTAAATAACTTTTACTTCCGAATAATTCCCTCCTAGTCAATAATAAAGTCTCCTTAGAAACGCAATTTAGGCTATATCTCTTAAGGCCTTTGATTAGATTTAAATGTTGTTACGCAATTCTGTTGCCAACCAACAGTTTGCATAATGATAGCAGATATTTTTAGCTCTTTGTAATTTAGTTGAATGGTGTTTCTCACAGAGACAGGGAAAGGGAGAGACAGAACGAGAGATTAAAGTGAAGAACAGGATGTGTTTGATGACGGTTTTTTGCAATGCAAACCAAGTGTTTAATGTTCCAACGAGACACCGTTTCAAAGATGCGAGGAATATTCCAGCATCACCACTCAACACCCCGTTGCTTTTGCTCATTAGAATGTGATTAAACCAAGAAAGGTGCTGATGGTGCCTTTAAAAGTTATTTGCCTTAAAGTATGTTTACTTAAAGGTGAAGTATGTAGTTTCTGTGCTAAACAGAAACTGGCTCTGGTGTTGCAGAACCTGCCAAATCTGTCATGAAGCAATCATCAGATGTCATGTAAATGCATCACTGGAGCCACAAGATTAAGTCATGCTACACCAGACATGTTATAACTCTCAGTCTGAGCTAAACATTGAAGATGACTGGGGTAGAAACTCACGATTAAACTGCCCCTATAGCTCCTAGTTTAGTTTCAGTCTCCTACAACAGCTTCACACGCATCCAAGGTCAAAAAACACTTGAATTTTCTCTTTTCTTATAGTGTCTGAAACGGTTCATTCGCAGATTCGATCTCTCTAAGCCCCGCCCCTCTGAGAGCTGCTCTGCTCTGATTGGTCAGACGGCTCGGTCTGCTGTGATTGGTCAGAAACCAAACTCTCATTAGCATATCTGAATCTCAGCTCTTGATTGACAGTGATGCGAACAGTAATGATGGTGTGGGTTTTACCGTATTAACCTCATCAAACTGGATTCTCAGCATGAACAACACAAACCAAACTCTTCCAGTCTCAGACACAACGGCAGTGATTGTGGGCGGAGCAAAGCAGACGCTGTTCAGCCAATCAAAAAACCAGAGGCTGACATTATGCAAATGAGTTACAAAAAACGTAAGACTGAATTACTGACGGCTCGTTTCAGCAGTTGAGATTCGCTTCTTTCTTATAGGAGACGATATCTTTTTTTCTCGTATACTTTGATCTTTGAGTCTTTGCAGAGCTTTTACATTCACAAACTGCTATATTACACATTATTACACAGAATATTTGAAAAAGCAAAATAGGGGCACTTTAAATTGAATAATTAAAAAATGCATTGTCATTGAATGGATAGCTGATTCTTAAAATGCTGAGATTATTTGAATTCAGGATGAATCAGGAAGTCAAATAAATTGGATTTGTGGTTGATTTGTGATGTTTTGTGTTTGATATAAACTGTTTTTTTCCATCAGGATCCACGCTTTAATGCAGAGGTCGACCAAATCACAGGTTATAAGACGCAGAGTATCTTGTGTTTGCCCATCAAAAACCACAGAGAAGAGGTGAGAGATCAAAAATCCTGGACTGATACACAATATATGCAACATTTATGCATCAAAACTTGACGGCTGAGTCTGATGTAATGCTTAAAGGTTGTTGGTGTCGCACAAGCGATCAATAAAAGGTGTGGAGAGAACAGCAGCTTCACGGAGCAGGACGAGAGGGTGAACACTTCTGCACTTTCTATGCTGTAGTCACTTTATAGTTTCTGCCTCTGTCTGACACTGTAATAATGGGTTTATTTTCATCTCTAAAGGACTTTTCTTCATACCTGGCCTTCTCTGGGATAGTGTTACACAACGCACAACTCTATGAGACGTCCAAGCTGGAGAACAGGCGAAACCAGGTCTGCTGATTCTCCGCACGTTTTAGTGAGGAATGGGTTTGTGTAGAAGCGGTTCAACTGTAACTTGGGGTTGTGTTGTAGGTGTTGTTGGATCTGGCGAGTCTGATCTTTGAGGAGCAGCAGTCGTTGGAGGTTTTACTGAGGAAAACTGTGGCCACCATCCTGTCTTTCATGCAGGCCCAAGAATGCACTGTCTTCATTACTGACAGAGAAACGGCTGTAAGACCAAAGCATTGCATCACATTCACTTCCAAACAGCTTCAACTCTCAAAGAATTTGGCGTTGCCATAAAACATGGGAATGTTTTGCATTTCTGTAGAAGACATTGTCTATCCAAAATATTCTTTTGGGATGCTTTAAACACCGAAGACTCACGAGGATATGAAGAGCTGAAATATTCCGAAACTTGGGCCAAAAAGCCTTGAGAACCGCAGAACTATTGGGTTGTTTAGAAGATTAAAATACATAATGCATAACAATCAAAAACTCTTTAGTTTGGATTAATTCCAGTAATGTAATGGTGCATCTCTTCAGGCTGGACTCGTCTCTACAGAGCAATCATTTCCTTTTCATGTTTCCCATAATAATACTATGTTTTTGCCACTGCTATTATGCATCATTTAGGCATTATAAAAGAGAGGCTGTGTTGGATATTTCCTGTGTGAGAGAGTTAAGAAACGCTTGCTTTATAACAGACTGAATTGCTGCTTTATTTTCCACTGGCTTGTGCCTAATGTACCCCAAATATTTAAAATTACAACTGCGTTTCCTGAAGGAAATACCCATGCTTGCAGAACAACAGTGTTAAATTAGTTTTATAGTAGCTAATCTTAGGCTTTATGTGCTGCATCACAGTCTTAAACTTAACTTAAAGTTGAATCACAAACATTTGCAAATAAAGCAGTGTTTCGATACCATGTGTTTCAAGAGAAGAAAATCGCCACTTTCTGGTAAATCCGGCGTTTCAGAGCCAGGCCAACATTTGAGACGGTGCGATGCCGTTGGTCCTTCGGTTACTCCGGTCATCCAATCACGGCCTCATTTGAGATGCTGCGACGCCATTGGTTCTTTACTCCAGTCATCCAATCACAGCATCTGATGAGTGTTTTGTTTCCATCAGAGTTTGTGTGCATGTCATAACGGATAAAAAAATGTACCCACCTCAATTGAGCACAAACGTTTCTTATGCATGCTTTAGAATTGATGGACTTTTGCTGTTTTCATTCAGCATTTGTTTTATACAATATCCCAAATTATGCAGAAAAAATAGATGAATGAAAACAGCTAATCAGCTCTTGTTTTCTATCAGCATTAATCAACATATAAATGACTGTATTTGCCGTGTAAAAGCAGCTTAAAAAGTTGCAAGGAGGAAAACAATCACTATTCAGATGCAAATAAAATAGTCCAAACATTTCCATATTTAACAGACACTTTTATCCAAAGCAGCCACATTGCACTCAGTCTAATCAGTTTATGCATTTCCTGGGAACCAGTTTGAGCTGAAGGAAAACGCAATCATGCATCTGCATGCAAATGATGCGATGATGTCATTGTTATGTGCTACATTTTGAGAGGGTTTTAAACTTTTATTGTAGATTCCTTTCAGTATAAAATCAACTCCAAGAATAAATTGTCTACTTAAAACAAAACAACAAAACACAAACTAATTGCTGTCTAAAAAGAGGAATTTCGGTGCAGTTCTGCTTTGGAAGTGTGTTAAATCTGCGCTGTAATAAAGGCCACAGAGCAGGCGTCATGTGTTCCAGCAATATGCTCTCCCGGTAACATCAAAGGGAGTGTGTTAGGAGAAAAGCTCGAGCCGTTTCAGTGGATGCACAGAGAAGGGTCATTTCGAGTAGGTGAGTCATTGTAGTCGTTTTAAATCCTCCTTTCCACTGAGCAATCAGGAAAAGCTCTCGTTCAGAAGTGCTTCACCTCACATTCTCTGCCCACAATGTTCCCTGTGTTCTGCTGCGCAAACAACCCAAAATAACTCCTGTACAAATGTTTGCTTCGAACACAAAGTCATTTGTTTGGTTAGTTTTTAGAACTGCCCGAATGAAGCTGTCATTTCATTTACGGCTATATTTGCATCAGAACATTAGTCCAGTGCAGTAAGCAAGCAGCTTCAAAAGAGGAATCAATTCAGTGTGTGTGTGTGTGTGTGTGTGTGTGTGTGTGTGTGTGTGTGTGTGTGTGTGTGTGTGTACGGCTGTGCTGTGTATGTGTGTGTACGGCTGTGCTGTGTGTGTGTGTGTGTGTGTGTACGGCTGTGCTGTGTGTGCGGCTGTGCTGTGTGTGTGTGTGTGTGTGTGTGTGTACGGCTGTGCTGTGTGTGCGGCTGTGCTGTGTGTGTGTGTGTGTGTGTGTGTGTACGGCTGTGCTGTGTGTGTGTGTGTGTGTACGGCTGTGCTGTGTGTGCGGCTGTGCCTTGTGTGTGTGTGTGTGTGTGTGTGTGTACGGCTGTGCTGTGTGTGCGGCTGTGCTGTGTGTGTGTGTGTGTGTGTGTGTACGGCTGTGCTGTGTGTGTGTGTGTGTGTGTGTGTGTGTGTACGGCTGTGCTGTGTGTGTGTGTGTGTGTACGGCTGTGCTGTGTGTGCGGCTGTGCTGTGTGTGTGTGTGTGTGTGTGTGTGTACGGCTGTGCTGTGTGTGCGGCTGTGCTGTGTGTGTGTGTGTGTGTGTGTGTACGGCTGTGCTGTGTGTGTGTGTGTGTGTGTGTGTACGGCTGTGCTGTGTGTGTGTGTGTGTGTGTGTGTGTACGGCTGTGCTGTGTGTGTGTGTGTGTGTACGGCTGTGCTGTGTGTGCGGCTGTGCCTTGTGTGTGTGTGTGTGTGTGTGTGTGTGTGTGTGTGTGTGTGTGTGTACGGCTGTGCTGTGTATGTGTGTACGGCTGTGCTCTGTGTGTGTGTGTGTGTGTGTGTGTGTGTGTACGGCTGTGCTGTGCTGTGTGTGTGTGTGTGTGTGTGTATGTGTGTGTGCGTGTGTGTGCGGCTGTGCTGTGTGTGTGTGTGTGTGTGTTACGGCTGTGCTGTGTGTGTGTGTGTGTGTGTATGTGTGTGTGCGTGTGTGTACGGCTGTGCTCTGTGTGTGTGTGTGTGTGTTACGGCTGTGCTGTGTGTGCGGCTGTGCTCTGTGTGTGTGTGTGTGTGTGTGTGTGTGTGTGCGGCTGTGCTGTGTGTGTGTGTGTGTTTGGTGCACAGTAAGCAAGTGCCGAAATGATGGTAAATCTTAGCAATTAATCCACAACGCACATGCGTGCCAAACTGTGGGATCTGCTTCGTACGGATCACGGATCAACTTCAATCCCTCTTATCCCCAACAATTCATTGTAGAAAATGAAGTTGTAATTCTAATAATAAGAGACACAGTTTTTCATGTTTAATACAGTAAAGTTAAAACCATCTATTATATAAAGTGTGGCTGGAAACATCCTCATCTCTATCAGCACATGCTTTCTGACCGGATGTTTCTCACCGCCGGTGTTTCTCTTGTGTTTATTCTGTTATTGAGAGGAAAGAGCAGCACGTATTTACATGCTCATCTAATCGTGTACGGCGTCGGGATGCTCACTAACAGTAAACCACTCACATATTTCAGACTGCGTAGGAACAGTCTTTTACAATTAGATATCTAGGGTTTTAGTTTTTGAGTGGAAAATGCGTTAACCTAGTTCTGCTCGTAGCTCAAGCTCTAGGTTTCCTCAACCTGACACAAAGTGTTTATTGTCCTTTAGTTGCACTAAAGTCCAGCTATAAAGTAGAAAGAAAGCTTGTTAATTCTGTGAATTCCTTCTCCAGGTCGCAGTCAAGTTGAGTTTTATGGAAACAAAGAGATCAGAGATAGGCAGTCCTCCAAGTGTCTTCAAATTTGGGAAAAGCAGTTGTTGGAAGGGTCGACAAACCCATATTCAGCGTTTGTTATGAGCTCTGGAATGTGGAAACGAACTCATAATTCATTGCATTTCTCCTCGCACTGAACTGTGCTTCATTTGTCATAAGCGGGACATTCTAAGCCTTCCAGAAATGCGTAAACACAGGCACATTAAACCTCGTGACTGCAGAGTTTACACAGACTAATAGCATTAAAACGCCGCAGAAACACTGGCCTTCCTCTCTAAAGTTAAAGTTTACCTCTGCGGTGTGAGTAATTGCTGCTCTGCTTGTGTTACAGAACACATTCTCCAGTGTGTTTCACATGGAATATGAGGAGCTTGCGGGATCGGTGGACTTCCTGAACAGGTGGGCTGATCATATAAACCACTGTAATGCAATGCAATCAAGTGCCGTGAGTGTTCAGCTATATGTGCAACGCTTCTTCCTGCAGAGTTTAACTCCAATAAACCTTGTGTTATATATTTTCTGCTATTGGAATATGATTCTTGAGGTTTACTGATAGGTGTCAACTCACACATGATTCTCAATCACATCAGTTTTGCCCTCACACAAAGCAATCGTGTTCACACTCGGCAGGATTGGTTGGATTAAAGAACTCTGGTGTGATTTGGTCTGTTTCAATGCATGAAGCATCTGAACCAAACGAGCCGATCGAGACCCTGGAAAAGACGGATCTCCAGACCAACTCGGACCAGAGACGAGTAAACCAACCACAAAACCCTACAAGCCCAGAATACTGAAGAACGGCTGGTTCTTCTGATCACGGTTGGGTTCAGGTGTCAGTCGGAGGATTCCTGATTCCCTCCAGCTCTCAGCGTTGAGTTGATCGCTGATCACTAAACATCTCATTAAAATTGCCTTTGTATCGATGGGTTCGGCCTTAAACAAATCTGAAAGCAGGACTAAAGTGTAGTACAGTAGAACCCCGACTTACGAAACGCTCTACGTACGAAAAGTTCGACATACGATAAAAGATTTCGTGGGTTTTTCCGCCCGAGTTACGACAAAATGATCGAGATGCGAAAAATGAAATCTCGGCGAGGCGACGATTTCCGAGTTTTGTTTTGATATTCGCGCTGATTTTGGTTCGGGTTGGATGAAGACTACAGTTTGTCCAGTCAGAACAATGATGTCTCACTCAGGGAATAATCCAAAACTGGTATTTATTAAAGGTGCATAGATCGATAAAACCTCAACGATTGGCACTAATTCCCTGTATTTCACTCAATAAACTATATACAATCTTCAGCCGATCTCTTTAATCATCCATCAACTCTCTTCTGTCACGACACTTCCTGAACTCCGAGGGAAAGTTTGGAATAGTCCATTTCGCACTGAATGACAGGGATGGCTGGAATAGTCCATGTAAGAAGGGGAACACTTTTTACAATCCTGCTCTCCTATTGGTCAGCATCGCTCCCACCAGCCTCTGCTATTAGCATAAACTTTTTTCTAATGAATAACCATGGATGTGAAGATTGTTGCTGAAGTCAAAGGGAAGAAGAGGGTGCTTTTCATTGGGTCGAAAAGGGGGATTAATGAGAAGTATGAAGCTTGGATGCGCTAAATATGGTGTTTTTGTTGGGCTTGGAATGGATTAGGCAATTACCATGTAAAAGCCGGACTGACATACGAAAAGTTCGACATACGAAACCAACCTCGGAACGGATTAATTCGTAAGTCGGGGTTCTACTGTATTGTCTTTTTTGATCTAGACCAAAAGAACCAAGAGAAAGAATCACAAGTGTGTGAACACACACTTAAAAGACCCACTGTTTTGGAGCTTCAATAATAACTAGAGAAGAAAGAATTGAACAGATTCAAATTCTGACAGAATTGAATTTTTCTTCTGCCGTGGTTCTTGCACCATGAAACCTTTTTCTCCTCACTGGTATCAGCAGTTGCACATTCACACTCATCATTTATCAGCTGCTTTTATCATCGCATTCAAGAAACACATTGACATTCTAATCAGTTCTTGCTTTCCCTGGGAATCGAACCCATGACCTTGATGTTGCAAGCGCTGCTCTCTACTGTTAGACACACAGGAAGGCAGTGTTGCACATTCTAGGAGATAGATTTTAATGTTGTGTGTTTATAACAGGAGCGCTCAATCATTTGTCGACGTGTTTTACAGAGAATGTGACGTGAACAAGATTAACTACATGTACGCTCAGTACGTCAAGAACACTATGGAGACGCTGAACATCACAGATGTCACCGAAGACCAGCGATTTCCATGGACTGTAAGTGCTGGGATGGACAGTAAACCTCCTGGGACTCACAGAGCTCTTAATCATGCAGACGTTTCCCCTGAACGCTTCTTCACTGCATTGTTTGTTTGTTTTTGCAAGAGTGAAAATCTCCAGTCCTCAAACGGTCAAATCAAGAGTTTGCTGTGCACGCCAATCCGGAACGGGAAGAAAGACAAAGTGATAGGTATGTGTGTGTGTTCAGTGTTTAAACTAAATCTCACAGACTTGCATGGAAGAAGGGATTCAAAGAATTTCTAGGGGATTTCTTCCTCTCGTGTTTTCTCCAGAATGCATGAAAATATAGTATAACGTTCACCATTTCTCATGCATTTTTAACGGCCATCATTAAGTTTCATTAAGTGTTGCTGGTTGAATAATGAGCGTCTGAATTACTTTGAATAATTTAGCATATCATCATCTTTAGGGTTTGAAGGGTTTATGTCTTATATTTTGCGTTCATTGAGTCTCTCGTGTTGAAAATAAATCTTTTTTAATTGATATATTAATTGAAATAAATCTTTTATCAGCCTCTACACATATTAATGAATGAAGTTGCTGATAAACCACACAATGATCTCGGCCTTTAAGGAAGAATGGAATATTAAAACGGCATTTATTCCCTCTCATTTATTCCAAACCTGTATGAATCTCTTTCTTTCATGGATCACAAAATGTACGTTTATAAAGAAAGTGCAGGCAACCTTTTCCTTGTGATAAAAGTATCAGGATAAAATGACAAAAAATACCACAAAAGTATCATAAGCAGCCCGTTATATTTCCAGAAAATCCCCTTTCGTGTTCCAGAGAAGAAGGAAAGAACAACATGTGCATGAGGGAATAGAGACATTTTTGTCAAAATCTTCACATGATGATCCGCTCGGATCCGAACCCTTTCCTCAGAGTTAAGTGTTCCTCTGAACGCAGGTGTCTGTCAGCTGCTCAACAAGATGGACGAGGCTTCAGGCGAAGTCAAAGCCTTCAACAGGAACGATGAGCAGTTTCTCGAGGCCTTCGCCATCTTCTGTGGGCTGGGCATCCAGAACACGCAGATGTATGAAGCCGTGGAGAGAGCGATGGCCAAGCAGGAGGTCACGCTGGAGGTGAGGGTCAGCTCATGACCGCCGACGCAAGCCTTTCTGCTGCGCAACAAACTAATACAAAAAAACACAGACTTGAATATCTCAGAATTGCAAGTTTATATCTCGCATTTCAGGCTTTATAAATAATTGCAAGGGGGAAAAGTACATTTCATATGATGATTCTTCTATCATAATAATAGTTTGATCGGGTCGCAAAGTTGCTGAACGACGAATAGGATGTCGTTAATTTGTTAGTGGCGTTGCAGTTTTTTAAATCGCACTTTCTCAAAACTCCTCACACATTGAGCACATGAGATAAGCTGTGGATCTTTTATCATTGTTTTGGCGTAAAATGCATTCAATGCCATGAATTATTTTCTCACTTACAAGCACTTTCTCAGACAGGATCATGTAGATTTATTGTTGACTAATTAGTTTGATGATCTGAAACATTTAAGTGTGACAAACATGCAAAACAAAAAATTAGGAAGGGGGCAAACACTTTTTCACACCCCTGTACGTACGTGCGTGCGTGTGTGTGTGTGTGTGTGTGTGTGCGTGCGAACATAATCAGTTACTAATATTTTGTTAAATGTGTTTTTGTGGCGCATTTATGATTGTGACGTCACAAAAGATCTTTTGACATTTGAGTTCTGGAAGTTAAAATATGTTTTCATAGTACAGTAATGCCTTGAGATATGAGCGTAATTCGTTCCAGGACGAGCTCGTAACTCAAGTCGCTCATATCTCAAATCATTTTTCCCATAAGAAACAAACACAATACAGGAGAATCGTACGAGATGCGCATGGAAGTCGACTATGGCAGCAAATCCATGCCAAAAAGAAACGAGCGCAAAACTGATGTTTGCATGCGTAAATTACATCCGTGAGCGATTAACAGATCTACACGCGGAAAACCATGCATGCAATACGAACATTCCCCACGCACACTCGATCTTCTCTCAACTGCTGTTCTTGCTTGCAAACACTTGTATTTTAGTGGAGGAACACGTGAATGAAGGAGTGAGGCGGCGTGGACTCTGAGTGCCTGTAAGCTGCTCGTATCTCAAATATTTACTCGTATCGCAAAGCAAAAATTAGCTTGAAGGCTTGCTCGTATCTCAGAACACTCGTATGTCGGGACGCTCGTATCTCAAGGTATATATATCTTATATTATCTGTATATTAATCTTATAATACTAGAATATTGAGCATCTGTTTGATACTGAGCACTTGCCGTTTTTTGGTAAAAGTTCCTCACTTCTTCAGCACTCGTCACTGTCACTTTCTACACAGCCGTCCAATCACAGTGGAGAAGGGGCGGGGCTAACACTACACAAACCAATCACATCTGTATGACATTGTGAATATATATTTTGAGCATGAATACCTCTGTGTTGTTCTGCAGGTCCTCTCTTATCACGCCTCGGCTGCGGAGGAAGAGACGCGGGCGCTCCAGGTAACTGCGGTAAATTACAGTTTCTCATCATATTACCTTATTGAAATATACTGTCATCATTTTTAATGTGGCATTACTTTTCCTCTCAGTTCATGAAACAAACAACTGGACCACGTTCAAAGCCATTGTGAAACAGCCAATATACACAGTTTATTTCATTATAACGCACGGTTTTTCCTGCCGTTCTGCTGTTACCGTGTCTTATTTTACAGTGTTTGTAAACAGGAATTTCCTATAGCTTCAGATTCCCGCTGGGAGTTTCCCAGAAGCACAGGTTGCTGGGATACGGCTCTCGCAGTTTCCCGTGTGGAAAACCTGCTCTGATTAGGCCTGTGAAGAGTAATCAAGCAATTAAGATGTCGACAGAGGCAGAGTTTCTGCTTCAGTTGAGAGTCATTTGTTTGTTAATTACAGCAATTACTCTTATGAATCAAAGGTCAGCATGCAGATTTACCACTGTCTGCATAATTCATAAAGTGTTTGAACACATCGAGTATGATGGAATACCACTTTAAACACTCTTTATTCGGTGTTCACCGATCCTTAAGTTCTAAAGTGCCCCATTACGCTGTTTTAAATGTTCCTAATGTTGTTTTGGAATCTCCTACAACAGGTTTACATGCAGCCGAGGTCTAAAATTACTGAAACGGTTCATTCGCATATTCAATCTCTCTAAACCCCGCCCCTCTGAGAGCTGCTCTGCTCTGATTGGTCAGATGGCTCGGTCTGCTGTGATTGGTCAGAAACCAAACTCTCATTAGCATATCTGAATCTCAGCTCTTGATTGACAGTGATGCGAACAGTAATGATGGTGTGGGTTTTATCGTGTCAACCTCATCAAACTGGATTCTCAGCATGAACAACACAAACCAAACTCTTTCAGTCTCAGAAACAACGGCAGTGATTGTGGGCGGAGCAAAGCAGACGCTGTTCAGCCAATCAACACCAGAGGCTGGTATTATGCAAATGAGTGACATTGTTACATAGGTTCGTAACAGGAAGTGAGATTGGAATTAATGGTGACTCGTTTCGGTACTTTGTTTTAGGAGAAAATAACTTTATTTTTCGTGCATAGTTTCAAACTTCGCAGAGCTTTTATATTCTCAAACAGCTCAATTGCATGAAAGGTGATTCAATTACATTGTTGAACATCAGAGAAGACGATGTAACCATCTATTTGGCTTTATTTTACTTTATTCAACAGGTGCTTCTAACAGTGGGATTGCACACAGTACGACAGGTGCTTCACACAGTAAATAAGAGGTTCAGTAATGGGTTAAAATTAGGGTCTGTTTTTGCTGTGTAAGAGTTTCTGTGCCACGTAGGTCGTAAATCCTGGACATGAACGTGATTCATCCACACAGTGAGTGTAACGGTCAAACGGCTTATTAAAACACCACTAAATAAACCTTGAAAGTTGCTGAAGATGCAACGGCCGTTCATATATATTTATTTCTAGGCATAGTATAAATGTGAACGACCATGCATTTATTTGTGCATTAAATTATCGCTGTCACAGGTTATGTGTGCATTTGTGCAATTTACGGTTAGCTTACAAAACCATGTGTAGACAAGACATATTAAGACATTAAATGTGAGATAAAACACATTTTTTTAGTAAAACACTGGCATTTATCTTGCATTTAGTGTGACTTCTTTTATGCATTTTCGGCTCATTGCTTTTTGAAATCATAAAACAGCAGAAATGTGGAAAGGTTCCATTGTTTATCTGTATATTGAGTGATTCTGAAGAGATGTGCAGGTCTTAAATTTTTTATTAAAAAGTATTAAACTGGAAGTTCACACAATACAGCCTGTGACTATTTACATTCACATTCCTGCATTTATCAGCTGCTTTTATCATCGCATTCAAGAAACACATTGACATTCTAATCAGTTCTTGCTTTCCCTGGGAATCGAACCCATGACCTTGATGTTGCAAGCACTGCTCTCTACTGTTTGACTATTACTACTTGAATTGTAGTCCATCATTTGTTTAAACAGATGAAGCATATGAAAGTTATCTCTGCATATGATTCTACTTTCTGTTTGCCTGTGTATCTAACAGTAGAGAGCAGTGCTTGCAACATCAAGATCATGGGTTCGATTCCCAGGGAAAGCAAGAACTGATTAGAATGTCAATGTGTTTCTTGAATGCAATGATAAAAGTGTCTGATAAATGCAGGAATGTGAATGAGCACACAGACACAACAGGACAGCAGAGACTCACTCATTATTTATTGACTGCATTATGCGATGCAGCATTTTCAGTGCAGCAGATCCTGATGCAGCTCATCCATTATTTATGCCTGTCAGACAGTGATCTCTTCCCTCGCCGTTTGGTTGTCCGTTGAGAGAGAGAGACAGGCTGTGATTGTGTGAGAGTTTGTGTTGAGGTGTAAAGATGTCCTGGATCCACAGGCAGCCGCGATCCCCTCGGCTCAGTCTCTCAGACTGCTGGACTTCAGCTTCAGCGACTTCGACCTGACGGACGCAGAGACGACGCAAGCCACCATCCGCATGTTTGTGGACCTCAAGCTAGTGCAGAACTTTCAGATGAAATACAAGGTACACATTACTTTTATAAATAATCATGGTCTGTTGTGTTCTATAAGCAATCATACTGTTTGAAAAGCAGATGAATAGACTGAAAATGATATCATGGGACCTGAACATAAAACAGAGTTTGGCTCAAACAGAAATCACCCTCCTCAACAGCGACATTATGGACAAACATTTTTAAAAATCCATTTGCTTTTCCCCTAAAGCGCTATAAGCCGTGAACTAAGTCAGCCATGAGATGAATTGCAGAATTAAATATAAAAACATTGCATGAACAACTGTAGAGAAGGAAAAGAACTACACAAAAGATTGTGAACCGCATAATCGAATCAAAAATGACATCGGAATATAAAACTATTCCTTTTAAGTTGTTGATTATATCTATAGAAACAATATATAGTAAAACATGCATCAATGCACAAGTATTTTGTGAGCGATTGGGTCAGTGGGCGGAGCTAAAGAGTTGTTTCGGCGCGCTGTTGCTCTCTGATTGGTGGAATTTCTGCACAGCATCATGGGTAATGTAGTTTTTCATTACAAATATAAAAAATATGTTAATAATGGCTTCAACAAAAGTATCAAGAACCCGCAGTTGGTCCATTTGAAATAAATCAGTTTTTCCAGACTGTTGCGCTCTATAATCATCTTAGCAACAACAGCAACACTTGGCAACAGCACTTCTTCTGAAAATAAAAATCAAACACACCTGTGACCTCATTACATTAGTATTACTGTTGCTGTGTTTATTTTATGAATCGTGGCCAGGTGTATGTAATAACAGCTGTTTCAGAGCAGCGAAACACTCCTCACGCTTAAAAACCGCCATTAATTGTTCAATAAAATGGCTTAAACCATGACGCCTTAGCTAATTGTTCAAATCCAATCAGAGGACTTTGGAAACCATGCTCTCAACAACACAGCGGTTTCTTCCTCAATCAAACGGGTAATGTAAATGAAAACCTCATGCAGATGTTGAGTAAATGATAGATTCTCATAACAGAATTGTACATTTTGTGTGGACAATGCAACATATTTTTGACTAAAAGAGTCTTATAATAAAATGTCTCTTATACACAATGCACGAAAAAGGTATTTGTGTGTTGGAAGAAACAATAGTTGAGCAAAAACATCTGTTCACTCAACTATGCTGCTGAAAGCCTTTTAATAAACCCTCACGAAGACGAAAATGAAGAGCAGTCCTCCTTCCCCTGCAGCTTCAACCATAATTTCCAGATCTATTAAAGCAAAACAGGGCTTCGCTGTGCTGCAACCAGCTCCTTTTATGGCCTTCGGTGTTAGGCGAGGTATCTTCCTGGCACGACATGAAGTCTGCTCTTTTTATTGGTGTTTCTGGGTGTGACTTTACCCCTGACCGAGTCAATGAAGCTCATCACAGGCAATGCACATTCTGCATCTCTTCTGCACGTGTCTTTCTTTCATATCTTTATGGCTATGACAGTAACTAGTTAACCCATCTCCGTTCCAGAGTCTGTGCCAGTGGATCTTGAGCGTGAAGAAGAACTACAGGAAGAACGTGGTGTATCACAACTGGCGGCATGCCTTCAACACGTCTCAGTGCATGTTTGCTGTGCTGAAGTCCGGCCGGGTTCAGGTCAGTGACCGCGACGACAAACACAAGGCTCGCGAGACTCACGCCGGCTTCACTCTCGCACAGATCAGTAAACCACACCGGCTCCTTGTGCCTAAACACTAACTGAGCTCGATCCACATTGAGCTGTGCAGTTGCAGTACTTCCTCCTTTTATAGAGAAACCAGTTAAACAACTAGCGGAACGGTTTTATTGTGCGTTCCACTATAAACGTCTTCTGTTGTTTACGCCGGTAGTTAATCATTTGCGTTTATACACTCACTTGGACTGATGAAAATGCAGGGTTTCTTTGAATCAAGCTTCTTGCAATCATTGTGAATTGTTTGTGATTTATGAATTGAGGAACTATAAGGCCTTGTTTTGACACTCCAGCTAAGTTTTAATTGGATTTAGTTTGCTTGTTATTCGGAAAGTTAATCATACAGTTATTAGGATTTACATGCAGTGCGAATGCATTTATTTTTAGATAGCATGGCTGTATTTTACTGTAGGCATTAACCAATCCCTGACTCACAATGTTGTGAAATTGGGTAGAGCTATTATGGCCAGATTTATTAACGGTTTATTAATTTTTAGCCGTTAAAAAACTTCTGTCCGAATTTACTAAAGACGTGCAGTGAAATATTAGCACTAAAAAAGCCTTGAACAGGGTTATTTTTACAGCTGAACTTATTGCATTTGTTGGAGTTTCCCTTTCAGACACAAAATGTATAGGAGAAGAGAATATAAATGAATCACGTAAGGTGATTTACTAAGGTTTGAGCTAGTCAATATACTGGTATTTGCTCAATATTCACCGCCACTAAAAGCATTAAAGTCTTTACACTTTTCACTGTTATTTACACGTCGTCAGCAGATCTTTCCTCTGCCATTGCACTCTCACACTAATTTGCCCTGGTTAGTGAATCTGGCACTTTGTATAGTGACTTTCAAAGCTGTTGTAATATTATAATAAAGCTGTGTTTTCGTTGACAGAATAATCTGAGTGATTTGGAGGTTTTAGCTTTAATGATTGCAACATTGAGCCATGATTTGGATCACAGAGGTGTCAACAACTCTTACATTAAAAGGTTTGTACTTTCATTTAGTGCAGAAGATTGTGATATTACCGACAAGGTGGCAATGTAAAACTGCAAATGATGCAGAATATTTCACTGTTTTTACAGAAGTGACCATCCACTGGCCCAGCTGTACTGCCACTCCACAATGGAGCATCACCACTTTGACCAGTGTCTCATGATACTCAACAGTCCAGTAAGTAGTTTATAGACAGACTGTGTGTGTGTGTGTGTGTGTGTGTGTGTGTGTGTGTGTGTGTGTGTGTGTGTGTGTGTGTGTGTGTGTGTGTGTGTTTGTGTCTGTGATATGTTCAGATAGCTGATTATTTCTACTACTAATAGATAAACAGATGGTGTGAGCATGTACGATCTGCTGCTGCTGCATGAACACACACACATAATCCTATAGCAGATCTAGGCAGGTGGAGCTGGGGAGGTGGAGGGTCTCAGAGGAACTACTGATCCAGATTATATGAATGTTGAGCAAGTAATCTCATTGATTGCAGGATCAGCAGAGGCCAATCAGCTCGTGTCCTTCAGTAATGATGTGATTTAATGTAAAGGCCCTCTAGAGTTTCAAGACGGAACTAAATATACCGTATTTATTCGAGTATATCGCGCACACGTGTATAACGCGCACCCCTAATTTTCGATTAAAAATCGGTATAAAATTTTGTTTCACACCAAGCATTGTAATTGACAAAAAACGTTGTTGAACACGTGCAGCCATGATAAAAAAACATTTATTTATTGTATAACATATACTTATATAACTTATATAATATATATAACATATATTTATTGACAACATAAACTAATGAACACAATACCGAAAGAGAATTACCGGTAAAAATATTTATTTAAAATCCTTCAACATCAGATTCCTCATCAGAGACACTAAAGAGTTGCTCCCATTCTTCTGGAGTTAATTTTTCATCAGTGTCTCAGTTGGCAGGAACATCTCCGGTTTCTTCTGCGTCTGAATTCCACAGCAGGTCGTCTTCTGTGCCGTCCATTTTATTGCTAATGCCTGTCTTCTCCGTAACGTGTGGGTGAGGAAATGAAGCGGCGAGGGGACGTTTTTTTCCTTCGCCCTCACGTACAGTGAGAGGCTGCAGCCTGTGTTACGGGATGTAATGTATCATGCAATCGGCAATCGATTGCTTTGGGCTATGTTGCGGTTGTTGCCGTGGTTTATGTTTGAATACAGTTGCTGAATTGCACTCACGAGTCTGCCTTTTATTTTATGCATATATTGCTACTTAAACAGCCTGTAAAATGCGCAGCGCGAACTCACAATTCGCCGGCGCCCTCAAAGGACCGTCAAAACAAACCCCACCCCACCCCACCCCTCCCCACCCCTCCCCAGCCCAGCCCTCGTGCATAACGCGCATCCCTAACTTTGAGTTATTTTTTTGGTAGAAAATTTTGCGCGTTATACTCGAATAAATACGGTATATTTAAAAATATGCTAACATGCTGCTTTCAAAACTGTAAAACACACACATTCACAAAAGAATAAAGACAAATTGTGTGCATTTCCACAGCAATTCTACTGACGTGTATAAAAATTGTTTTCACAAGTAAATTACCATAATCCAAAGATGATAAAGTGACTTTAGTAATGGCCAGTGAAACGGTAAAGATATGTAACCATATATTTCCTCATATGATGTGGTTCACTAACAGTGAACTGTATTGATCAGAATTATCAACTATAATAAATGCAGACATATTTTAAATAAACCTACAGTACAGATTTAATTATGTTTTTGAACGGGCATCCTCAACTTTTTTAATAAACAGAAATGCCCCAGTGACCCTAAACCTTACATAACACACGAAACGATAAGCATGTTAGCAAACGGTTATTAAACGTGTAAACACTCCCTGTTAATTGTTTCTGTGTGATGACCTTTGACTCTTCCGCCCGCT